>JAUPFP010000031.1:2370228-2485228 GCA_036925085.1 Brachycybe producta
AAAATGATGATGCTTAACAGAAGATATTTCTTTAAAAATAATTTATCTATAAAAGTTTATTTTGAAATATATCAAACATGAAAAAAAATATACTCTTTAAATCATTGAGTTACTATTCTAGTTTCTAAAAAAAAAAACTTTCTAGTTTCTCCTCATTTTTACATCTGAAAAACAGAAAGAAAAAAAAAAGATTTCGTAAATGCAGCTTGTTCAATTAAATATGGTAATTTTCGTCAATGTGATGATATGATGGTCACTTTTGAAATAGATGGACCTTTAAATAAGGACCCCAAAAATTGTGAAAAATAAAATGTTTGCTTTTTGAAAAGGGGAGGGGGGAGGAGGAGGAGGACCTATTATCAACAGAAGAAAAAAACGGGGCGACTGAATAAGCGCCAAATTGAACAAACGCCAAACTGAATAAGCGCCAAATTGAACAAACGCCAAACTGAATAAGCGCCAAATTTTTGGCTTTTATTCAGTTTGGCGTTTCTTCCATTTGGCGCTTATTCAGTTTGGCGTTTGTTCCATTTGGCGCTTATTCAGTTTGGCGTTTGTTCCATTTGGCGTTTGTTCCATTTGGCGCTTATTCAGTTTGGCGTTTGTTCCATTTGGCGCTTATTCAGTTTGGCGTTTGTTCCATTTGGCGTTTGTTCCATTTGGCGTTTATTCAGTTTGGCGTTAGTTCAGATTGGCGTTTGTTCAATTTGGCGCTTGATCAGCGCCGCCAAAAAAACGTCTAAATTTGAATTTATTTATTGTTTTCGTTATTTACTTTTTATGAAACATTTTGTCACTTTTTTTTTGTGGGGGGGGGGGGAGTCAGAAAAAATAACTTATTTATTTTCACTTAGTATTTTCTTTCATTTGAGGGCAACAACCCCTTTTATCAACTTGAGGGGTCTCTCTCCCTTTTTTTTCAAGGGGGTTATTGGGTACTCTTACCCCTTAGGTACATTTTTACATTATTTTTTAAAAAAAAACTCCATATTTTTCAGTCTTTTTCACGGCTTTTTTTCACCCTTCGCTTTTATGAGGAGGAGGTTGAGGGGGGGGGGGGGGAAATGTAAACATTGGTCGCGTGGAGACTAGAAAAGATAATAATCGCGGACCCATTAAAATTCTCCCTTATTTTCTCTACTCATTTTCAGGGGCTTTTTTTTTTCTTACTCGTTTCAAATCGTCCCACACAAGAAATTTACATATTTTGTACAAAGTTTCTTAAGGTGGGTTTTAAAGGAGGCCTCTTGAACTCGTCGTTATTTCTGTATTTCAGAAATGCAAAATGAAGAGAAATTGGATTGTGTTTTAGAAACTAGAAGGGTAATTTTAATGTTGATTGATAAATTTTAATATTTTATGGCATTTTTGTTTGTAAAAAGTTTATTTTGAAAGATATCAACAAGAAAATACTCCTTAAGTGATTCAGCTACCCTTCTAGTTTCTAAAAAAGACACTTCTAGTTTCTTTTAACTTTGCTTCTGTTTATAAAAAGTTTATTTTGAAAGATATCAACATAAAAATAATAAGTGATTGAGAGCTACCCTTCTAGTTTCTAAAAAACACTTCTAGTTTCTTTTAATTTTGCTTAATTAAAAATCTGTATTTCAGAAGAGCAAAATGAAAAGAAATTGTATTGTTTTAGAAACTAGAAGGGTAATTTAAGCGTATTTTTAATGTTGATGATAAATTTCAAATTTTAATATTTTATGGCATTTTGTCTATAAAAAGTTTATTTTGAAAGATATCAACATAAAAATACTCTTTAAGTGATTCAGCTACCCTTCTAGTTTAGAAAACATTTTTTTTCTGAATTTGGCTCCTAAAATATGCCCTTTAGAAACTAGAAGAGTAAAAATGAATCACCTAAAAGAATGTTTTTTAAAAATAATTTGTGATTCATACTCTCGTGACTCATAACTCTTCTAGTTTTTTTCTCGAGCTCTTATTATTCTGTCTTTCAGGTACAAAATGAATAGAAACTTGAATCTGTTTTAAAAACTAGAAAGGCAGCTCAATAACTTAAAGAGTATTTTCATGTTGATATCGTTCAAAATAAGCTTTTTATATCATGTTTGAAAATGACCCGATTTTAAGCAGACGGTATTTTTTTTTTAAATTTCTGTCTATAAAAAGTTTATTTTGAACGACAACAACATGAAAATTTCTTTAAGTGATTGAGCTGCCCTTCTAGTTTCTAAAACATTTTCTATTTTCTCTTAATTTTGTTCCTAAAATATGTGTTTTAGAAACTAGAAGAGTAAAACTGAATCACCTAAAAGGATTTTTTTTAAAAAAAATTGTGATTCATACTTTTATTACTCCGTAACTCTTCTAGTATTGAAGGTGTAAACGCCTTTCTCGAACTTTTTGATTATTCTGTTTTCAGGTATAAAAATGAAGAGAAACTTGAATCTGTTTTAAAAACTAGAAAGGCAGCTCAATAACTTAAAGAGTATTTTCATGTTGATATCGTTCAAAATAAGCTTTTTATATCATGTTTGAAAATGACCCGATTTTAAGCAGACGGTATTTTTTTTTTAAATTTCTGTCTATAAAAAGTTTATTTTGAACGACAACAACATGAAAATTTCTTTAAGTGATTGAGCTGCCCTTCTAGTTTCTAAAACATTTTCTATTTTCTCTTAATTTTGTTCCTAAAATATGTGTTTTAGAAACTAGAAGAGTAAAACTGAATCACCTAAAAGGATTTTTTTTAAAAAAAATTGTGATTCATACTTTTATTACTCCGTAACTCTTCTAGTATTGAAGGTGTAAACGCCTTTCTCGAACTTTTTGATTATTCTGTTTTCAGGTATAAAAATGAAGAGAAACTTGACTGTGTTTTAAAAACTAGAAGGGTAACTCAATCTCTTAAGGGGCATTTTTAATGTTGATAATGATAATGTTCAAATTTTATGTCATTTTTTAACATAATAAAAAGTTTATTTTGAAAGATTTCAAGTCATATCATAAAAATAACCTTAAGTAATTGAGTTACCCTTCTAGTTTCTAAAATATTTTTTTGGTTTTTTTTTTAAATATTTGCTCTTCTGAAAGACAGGAATAACCAAAGTTTTTTTTAGACGTTTGTTTCTGCAATGGGCCTTTTTTGCTAGCAGCCAAATAGGCCTATGACAGAGGGACGTAAAAGTCCACATATCTTTAATTTTAATCGGGACTTTCATAATTTTTCTCCCCCCCCCCCTTTTTCCCATGTTTTTTTCATGTGGATTTTGTTTTTTGTATCAAAATAATTGTGAGAAATCTCAAGAGTTAAGAATTTGCATTGTTATTTTTTTTTAAAAAAAAAAGATGGAGGATAAACCTTTTTTTTTTCGTGATCTTGATAAATATCAAGAAAAAAATGCCTCATATTATAGTCATTAGTTCTGAACAAAAAAAGTGTCTCACGATTTTTCATCCTGGAAATATTCCGTTATTATGTTTATTTTTGAAGCCCTAACATTTTCTTATCCCAAATTACACACACACATAATTGGACTAAAGGTGGTGCTAAGGTCAGTAGTGCCTTATGGATGGATGAGCTTCAAGTAATGGTTTTTTTTAAAAAAAACTAGTGACATTCTTGTTATATGGAACATGGGACCATTAGAGACCAACATTTTGTTAAAATAAATTAGGCTCAAGCAGACAAAACTAGTCAGCTCCGTTCACCAAGTTTCTAAGGACAACAAAGCCCTAAAGGCTCACAAAATTCATGAGGGCAACAAGGCTAACCAAGACCATGAGGGCCACAAGGTTCACCAAGACTGTGAGGGTTACAAATCTCACCAAGACCATGAGGGCTACAAGGCACAAGGCTCACCAAGTGCATGATGGTCACAAAGCTCATGAGGGTCACAAAGCTCACCAAGTCCATGATAGTCACAAAGCCCACCAAGACCATGAGGGTCACAAAGCTCACCAAGACCATGATGGTCACATAGCTCACCAAGCCCATGAGGGCTACAAAGCTCACCAAGTCCATGAGGGCCACAAGGCTCACCAAGTACATGAGGGCCACAAGGCTCACCAAGTCCATGAGGGCCACAAGGCTCACCATGTCCATGAGGGCCACAAAGTTCGCCAAGTCCATGAGGGCTACAAAGTTCACCAAGACTATGATGGTCACAAAGCCCATGTGAGCCACAAAGTGCTCCAAGGCTATGTGGGCCACAAAACCCACCAAAGTCATGTAGATAACAAAGTCCACAAAGTCTATGTGGATCACAAGGCCCACCAAAGTCTATGTGGATCACAAGGCCCACCAAAGTCTATGAAGATCACAAAGCTCACTATGAAGGTCACAAAGCCAATAATGCCCAAAGTATACACCAGGTCCATGAGGGCCACTATTTTCATAAAATTGCTAGCCCAGTTCTAAGGGCCATATTAAGGTTGAACATTTTTTTTATGAATTTATTTTTTTTTTTTAATTAGTATCACAGAAAATTGGTTACAAATTAATTTTAAAACAGTTTTACGTCACTAGAACTCCTTTGTGATTTGAAAACAACTTTTAACGAAAAACTTGACAAGTGTTTTAGAAACTGGAAGAGTAAATTTGAACAAACTTAAGATGGTTTTATAAACAGGTGATTTTTGAACTCATTGTTATTCTGTCTTTCAGAAGAGCAAAATTAAGAGAAAACTTGAAAGTGTTTTAGAAACTAGAAGGGCAGCTCAATCATTTAAGGGTAATTTTTTCATGTTGATACCTTTCAAAATAAACAATAACATATACCGTCTGCTTAAAGTAGGGTTTAAAAGATGTCATAGTGATTATTACTTTTACTCTTCTAGTCTCTCTAAAACATTTTCAGCCTTTTTTAATTTTTTTATTTGCATATTTTAATACATGGCTTTATTTATGCAAATTCAGTATTTTGCAATTTGCATAAACCTTTCGTGTTTATGCAAATATGCAAAATAATAGGAAATATATTTTCGGTCCCCGGACCCTTTTGAGACCTGTCATAAAAAATATTTTTAATACGAAATTCGTTTAACACGAAAAAAATATACTCTGGACTCTTCCATTTCGTATTAAACGGTTTCAAGTGTACTTTGAAAGATAGTAATGTGATTTTGTTAGTATTGTTGACGATTCTTAGGACCTTAAAGGGTGGCTACATAACGTTTCAAGGCCCATTTAACTCAGTAATTATTATTTATCCTATTTTTATTATTAAATTTTTCGTCTAGACGAATCGAAAAACGTTTTTCTGTCATTTTTGGCCGTGTTTTCAACTGAAAACCAACTTAAAACTAATTTTCTTCTGTATATATTTTTCGTCTTAAAAGTACAAAATACCCTGTTATTCATGGATTTTACCGTTTTAGTTATTCGTAACGAAAGTTATTTTTAACCGTACTTTTTTGTTAAAAAAGTTTTCTCTACTACAATTGAAAAAACTGTTTAACACGAAATGAAAGGGAACGAATTTCGTGTTAAAAGAAAGTATTTTTATGCTAATCTAAGAGATGTGATCGAAAATATATTTTTTGTTATCCTATTTTTCGTGTTAAACGGTTTTCATTATATTTTTAATACTTTGTTTTAAGATAATAAGAGATTTAAAGGGAAATCTGTTTTGCATATTTAATCCCTCCCTCTCAATTGGAGGAGATTGAGTGGGAGTGGTCAAATATGCAAAACAGATTCAACTTTAAAGTTGTTCCACCTTTAATATACATAATAAGGCAACTCCCCCTTCTTAATAGATTTGCATGAGTTCATTATGCTTAGGTCATTGCAACGTATGCAAATCGAGAATCATAAATTTGCATATCTGTTTTATATGCAAATTCGTGTTAAAAAAAACTTAAAATATCGTGAATTTATTTTTGTATATATATATTTTTTTCTTTATAGGTAATAAAAGAGCATCAAATCAACTCTCCACCCTAAAATTATAGAGGGTGAGTGGGCGGAGCAACGTAAGGGGTGTTTAACCTTTGACACCACGTGCCCTGATGTCCGGGGCTCAGCTAAGTAGAAAAGAAAAACCCTGACGATTTCACGGATAACTAATCCATGAAATCTAGAGCTACAATTTACAGTTGTTTCTCTATGAATTACGTATACTTTTTAAAACGTGTTTCGGAGCCATAATTGACGTGAGAGGGCGGTGTTTAATTTTTAAAAGATCGACCAATGGATACGCTCAATACTAAAATAGACAAGGATTTTTTGTATTGTATTGCGGATTTTGATTGGTTGCTCGATTGGCGGAGGGATTTTTGGTGGGTTTTTTCAGTGTCCGTGTGTTAGCGAACTTGGACGCCGTGTTTCGTGTTGTTGTTTACGGGTGGATGCCGTAGAGGGTGGTCGTGGTATCGTGTTTCCGTTCTTGGGTTCTTTTTTTTTTCTTCTTCTAAGATAGACGCCAAACTTGCAATCAGTTTTGTCGTAGAAAGTGTTCCGTGTTAAGTGTTGAGTTTCACGGTGAATTGCATTGCATTAAAAGGGCTTGGATCTGTGCACGATGAGTACGGGAGAAGTGGTAAGAAGTTACGCGCTTCTTAACGATATGCGTCGGTTTATGAATCGAGGCGGAGTTGGTGGTGGCGGCAACGGTAGAGGAACTACTTCAGACGCGGATAGAACACAACGCGCTTGTCGTAACCTTTTCGGTCCAGTGGACGCTGAAGAGAATCGACGTTTTCTTGATCGTCAACTTAGTTTATTAAGAGACGAACAGAATGAACGTTGGAACTTTGATTTCGATCGTGAAACGCCTCTCCCGGGACGTTTTCATTGGGAACCGATTACGAGTCGATCGGAAACGGCTTCAGACGCTGAAACAGCGTCAAATGATGCCGATTTACATTTGCAATCTCGGATAATAACGCGTTCTGTTGGCAAACTGAACGTTTCGTCATCGTCGGAGACAGATACGGCAACAGCTGCCACCGTTACCGCTGATCAGGTACCAAACTCGGCATCACCTTCGCGGAACGTCATCGGTATCAAGCGGCGAAGACAAACCACCATTTCTGGTTAGTGACGATTCATATACGTTTTTCGATCGCGATGGATGGCATCATCCTAGTGATCGCTAACGTACTGTTGTAACTTTGTTTTAGGTTATGAGCTGTATAGGTGACCTAATATGTCATCGCTGTGACGTTGAGGTTTATATGTAACACGCCATATTAGTACATTTTTATTTGGCTTCAGAAATAATATGGCATGTTGCCGCTTATAACTTGCTTCTTAGCGGCGCCATTTTTAAATATCAGCCTGAAAAGCATTTCGAAGCACGGGAACGTGCAATGAAAATTAGATGGGGATGAACGAATGTGGCGAATTTTATGGTATATAATTCAAAGGGTAATACCACCATTTTTGGTTTACTCTCATGGAATCAAATGTAGCTTCAAAGTTATGACGTCATGTTTTTTATTGAGAGGGTATTTTTTTTTACTCTTATCTTATCTAATGGACAAAATTACGTAAAACAAGCCGAAAAATTCATTTTCAAAGGGGGAAAGATAAAGAAAATAGGCGCCGCTGATGTTTATTTTCAATTAAATTCGTCTGTTTTTTATGGTCGGACGTCTTTTAAAGCTGATTTAAAGATTGCATAACGTTTTTTTTAAGACCTCATCTTCACCCCTCTCCTGATAAAACCAAAAGAAAGATTAGTTAGTTTTGTGAGTTTTTCACAGCGAATTTTAAGAGTGAGCACTCATTGAGCGGTTGAATAAATCACGTCAAGCAATCTTTCAAGGAATCATTATGACGTCACTGTTTAGTAGTGATACTGCTTAGGTAGTGGTCGAGCGGTGACGTCACGATTAGTTAATTAATATTTAGCCAACTGCTCAGTAAATAGCTCTGTGAGCATTGCCGATTGTTGTCACTAAAAGGCAGCACTGTTGCGAGTTTATAGTGTCGTAATAGGTCATAATATGCAAATGAGGGGTGCGAGGAGGAGGTGTGTCTTCATCTATGATTTCCTTTAGCTCGTAAAAAACAGATGACGTTTTGTATTTGACCTTTGAACTTTTTTTTAATCGTATATGACACGCATAGTCTTACAAGAAGGCCGGTCGTAGCCAACACGCAAGGACACAGCTTTTTTTTAATCTTTTTACCTCCACCTCCCCCTTTTTTATATTTAAATGGAATGATCCATTTTCAAATAGGTCAGATATCAAATTCAAAATTGACGCCTCTTTTGTTCAGATGACGTCATTGGTGACGTGATTATTTGTAAGTGAATGGGAGGAGGGGAGGTAGGGAGAAATTGGACCGGTTCATTTTCGCGCGTGGATAAGATTAAAAAAAGGGGTGGAAGGTTGGATAAGGTTATTGGCTTTATGTGAGGTTGTAAGGGGGGTGGTGTAGAGGGAGGGTTTTTAAAACATTTTCAAGTTCATTGTTATTGTTAGTTTTTGAACGCAATTTTTCAGCGTAAGGAAAAGGGGGATTTTTACGCTGAAAGTGAAAGAGAGAAAAAGAGGACATTTTAGCCTCCTTCTACCCCCCCCCCCCCCCCACCCCCTTAAAAATATATGCGGTCAATGATATTTGGAAGAAGAAGAAAAATACAAGGGGCCTTCAGGCGAAATCTCCCGTGTTGTTGTTTTTAAATGAAACATAAAAAATTCATATGGTCATCGCCCTAATAAATACGTTTATATTATGCAAACAAGTTTTAGCGTGCTTTTACGTGGTTATTTTATGTTTTTTTTTTTGCAGTAAACGCTGAGCTCTCGTTCAGTTTTTAAGCACTTTTGTAAAGCAGCTCAAAGAGCAACTGACAATTGCAATTAATTCAAGGTCAACATTGCAGTGAGGCTTGCTTTAAGTATTGCCAATGTGCTGCTATAGATGTGTTCGTACCGATTTCTAAATGCCTGTCGTTAGAAGCTCTTGGAAATGGTTTGAGCATGCGCACACAGGAAAAAAAAATGGCAGATTAACGTTAGTAGCGCCATCTATTGGTCGACTTTACAGTAAACTGTGTACATTGAATCGATGGCGGGAATTTGCAATCACTTTCCTATGTAAAACGATAGATAGCAATGCGCATGCTCACACCATTTCTAAGCGCTTCTAACGCTAGTATGTAGAAAGCTTATCAAGCTGCTTAGAAAGCAGCTTAGAACTCGAACGAATCTGCTTTTTTTATTTTTCTATGAGATCCACCCAATTCAATGACGTCACTTTCAATGCTTAACCTTGTTTAACGATAGGGATGCGTTTCTGAAAATGGTATCGTTAAACGAATCATCGTTAACCAAATCATTTAAAGTGAAAGAGGGGAGAGAGAAAAAAGCGAGAGGTGTCGTTCTGAAAGGCAGCGTAAAGCGAGGTATGACTTTTACAACTTCACAGCAAATACAAGATGTGATGACGTCATCGGAAATTCTCCTGTGTGCAAACCACGTGTTTGACGTCAGCCTGAAACACGTGACACTTATATACCGAACATCCCTTTTTTTTTGTTGTGTGAAAAATAATAGAATTGTCCTCTTTTTTTTTTTTTTTTTTTTTTTTTTGCAAAATGAAATTTTAAAGGGTTTTTTAAACTAAAAAAAAAATTGTTTCAAACCAAAAAAAAAACCGAAGGGGGTTTCTTCTTCCCCATTGGTCATTGACTTCTAAGTCAAAAAATAATTTGCACAAAAAAAAAATGTTTGCGAATGACGTCATTTGATATCTCCCCCCCCCCCCCAACCTGCTTTGTATTTGTTAACAATCGTAGTAAATCTTATTTTTAGGCTGAAAAGCGGAGGCTGAAAGCGAACAAGCGTATGCTGCAGCATCAGTCACACATAATTGAAAACATTTTTTTTATAAATAAACGTTCGTTGACCCTTAATGGCTTTTACACAAGTTTAGTTTTGTAAAAAAAAAAAAAGAGTTGTGATTTTTTTAACCCTTTTTTTCTGTTTTTCTATCTGGATATCGTCATATTGCGTTGATTACGCTTGCAGATACAGAGAAGGAGGATGCATCCGCTTTTGTTGCATAAAAGAGATGGCGTTTGTTATGTTGTTTTTGCCTCTTTCGTGAGCGCTGATTGGTTGATCCTATGGGTGAGGCGAGAGAGAGGTCCCTGGGAGAAGAAAAAAAACACCTTTTAAAAAGCCTAGTGTTGATGGCCTAAGCCAAGGACGAAAAAAAGTTCGAAGTAAAATTGATGCTACTTCTAGTCAGGCCCCTGGGAAATTTTGCTAGAAACGTGAACAAAAATACGAGCACTGAAGGGATTACTCGGAGTAATCCGAACAAACTTTCTACCTTGATATCTATTAGATTTAAATTTTGTAAACCTGAAAATTTGAGGCCCAAATCATGAAGCGCCGCCTGAGGGCCACGAGACTGGGCTTTAGTCGAAGCTCCACCAGTCCTATGAAATCCACGACGCTTCTAAAGATCATTTAGCTTTTTTCTCCATAAAATGGCTAAGTTGAGGCTCAAAAATAGACAGGCAAGTGTGGCCAGCACTAGCTTTTCGTTTGCTCCGCCCTTTTATGAGCATCAGACCATATATCAACCAATTAGAAACTGATAAGGGCGGGGCATGTAACATCAGACAAAATAATAAATCAATTTGATTTTGATGACGCTCATAAAGGGGCGGAGCAAACGAAAAGCTAGTGCTGGCCACACTTGCCTGTCAAAACAGTCATTGAGCTTTCCTGACTTGCAAGAGCCTAGCCCAGGCTCATTAGTAGGGCTCGGATTTTTATGCAGTATCAAGCAACTGTTTCTCAATCTGTGGCCCAAGTGCCAATTGTGAAGTAACCATCCCAGTTTAGATTAACCAACAATTGTTTTTTTTTTTCAATCAAAAACACCGATTAGAGGCTAGAACTGTAGTTGACAACTGATATTAAGCAGACATCTTAGCCTCTAACCAGCCTTTTTGATTAGAGAGAGAAAAAAAAAGCATAATTGCATTTGTTCTAATGATGATGATTACTTCACAATAATTGCCACTTGGGCCACAAATTGGGAAACACTTGCTGAATATTGCATAAAAATCCGAGCCCTACTCATTAGTTTTTAAAGGGATTGCTTGAAGCATTACAAATACAGGCAAGTAAAGACAGTAAGATGCAATCGTTTTCCCCGCCCCTTTTATGAGGACTGGCAACTTCTAATTGGTTTACATGCTCAGCCCTTTTCCAATTGGTTGATAGTTGGTCTGAAGCTGAATAAGATGGCGGAGCAAACGACTGGTAGGTTCCTATTTTTACTTGCCTGTTTACAAATAAGACTATTCTGCATGTGTAAGTATTAAGCACTTACGAGAAGGGATTGCTCCAAGTGCTCGGAGTGATTTTCTTCGAATTAATTCCTGCTATAGTTGTGCCTCACCGCGAAAATGAAGCTTGTGACGTCAGAAGGGTTGATACAAAAATTTCGAATTATGGGAAATGTTTACCGGTTAGACCCGATAACACGGTCTGAGCATGCGCAGTTTCGAATTTCTATAATTTTTCATCTCACTTAATGTTTAAACTGCGCATGCTCAGATCGCTTTATCGGCCTCAACTTCTTTTTTTTTTGTTTATAAATAACAACAATTTAGATTAAACGTAATTTAATTTTGATAAAAATTATGTATTTTTTTTAGAGTTTATGCCTCAGAGAAAACGTGCCACTTCCGGCGAGAAACGACCTCTATTGGGAGTTGTCAAAGATGTAGTTGTGGACTCTGATGACGTCATGCAGTCCACTGTAGTTTCACAGACAGAACCGTTGTGATTTACCCTCGGTGATGTCATTCAATGGTAAAGATCACGTCTGTTTTGTTTTTTTAGAAAGGGGATAATCGATTTTATCTCTCTTTTGGCGCGGAGAGGGGAGTTCGCTTATAAATTATCCCCTTACTCACTCAGGGGGAAGAAAGGGGGGGAGGGTAAAGATGAAAAAGTAGGTTTTTCTGCTTTGCTCCTGGACAGCTGCTTAACGGTAGCTAAAATAGATTTGAGGAACACACTTAAGCAAGTCTCCTCCCTTATTATCCCCTCTTTTTTCCCCCTTGGTTTATTATTAACCCCCTGTTTTCACTTAAAGGGGGGAAGAAGGGGATGCGGATGGGGGAAATAAGACACTTTACTTGAGCACACAGGTGGCAAATAAGAAAATTTTCTCTTAAAAAAAAGAGGGTGGGAGGAGTTGCAGAAAAGTGGGGGATAAACCCCTTAAGATATTAGCGCTCATAGCTTTATATAAGAGGTCGGCAAACTACAGCTCGCGGGCCAGATTCGGCACATTGCTTATACACACCTATGAACAAATGTGTCTTGAATTTTAGTAAGTTTTTCTCCCGCTTATATTGGCGGCGCTGCTGATGCTGCTGTCACCACTCTACCTCAAAGCATTGAGTTACTGCCACTCGTTGGAGTTTGTGGTAATAAGTCTTAAGATTTTGGCCCTTTTCAGAAAAAAGATTGCTCACCCCTCACTGTTCCATATATTGTGGAATTAGCTTATTTCTCTCCCCTCTTCTTATTTCGGTCAGTCAGTCAGGCGTAAGAAACGGCCCTTAAAAGACCTTAAGAGAGAAATCTGAAGGCGAAAAAAGTGTGTTAAAAGACGTCTGCCTAACGTCTGCTTCTTCCTCTTTTTTTTGAGCCCCCTTTTCTTGAATCCCCTTCTTTTCTTCTGGACTCACATATGGTCTTCTGAGGAAGAATAAAATTAAAGGGGGGGGGGGTTGGTTTGAGGGTATAAATTAAGAAAAAAATAAAACCCTCTTTAGTGGTCATTATCATCGTGATTTATCAAGAGATTGAACCACAATTATGGTTCCTGTTTACAACGAACAGGAAACACACGCTTAAGATTGGGATGAATAAAACAATTGTTTCATAATTTGAGTGATTTCTTAAATACTTGATGGGCAAAACAAAAGGAAAGACATTAGGGGGGAAGGGGAGGGGGTGAAAGAGGGGGTTGACTCTTAAGTAACCACTTTGCTAAATATGCAAATGAAGGAGAACAATGGATTGATGCAATTTTAGAAAACTTGAATTAGTAACTTGAATGTGAGTTAGAAACTAGAAGGATAGTTGAATCACTTTCGTTGTTATCTTTTAAATTGTCTGCTTAAAGTTGGATCGGTTTGTTCAAACTCACAAAAAAAGTTTATTTTGAAAGATAAGGACCAGCCAACAATGCATGCTCTTACAACCAGCAACTGTTACTTGTGACACTACACTAGCGCCACTCTGCTGCATTTGCAGGCACCAAATTAGTAGTTGGCAAGTGGATGTTGCCTCTCTGCTCAGTATGGTGGGCAGATCGGAACACAGGCAATTAGAAATCGGGACATACAGAAGTTGACTCCGCCCTTTTTATAACGACTGGCAACTTCTAATTGGTTTGTTGTGTGGTTTGACGTTGAAAAGGGCGGAGCATGTGACGTCAGACTACATAACCAACCAATTAGAAGTTGCGTTCGTCATAAAAAGGGCGGAGCCAACTTCTGTTTGTTTCGATTTCTAATTGCCTGTGATCGAAACAAGCCACCATTGTGTGATAGCAACCACTTTTCTTGTCACGTGATCAGGATTTGGTTGCTCAGCTCATTTGATTCTCTAATTTGCACTCACCTTTAACAAACATGAAAATACTGTTAGGTGAAAAATTAAGAAAGAAACTAGAATGCTAGCTGAAAAGCTAGCATTCTAGTTTCTAACCCACTTTCTAGTTTCTTAATTTTGCTCTTCTGATGAACTAGCGTTAGCCCATTAGTATTAGCAGAGCGCGTGCGTATTGCCATCTTATCGTTTTATATAGGATTTTATGTAGGTTTCCTATCTGCAATCACTTTCCTATATAAAACGATAAGATGGCAATACGCATGCGCTCTGCTAATACTAATGGGCTAACGCTAGTTCTGATGAAAGATCAGAAGAGTAAAATTAAGAAACTAGAAAGTGGGTTAAAAACTAGAATGCTAGCTCTAACTCCTCTTGAGTTGCGTTCAGTGGGAATGAAGCCTACTTGAACGTTGAACTTAACCCTCCTTAAATAAATGGGGGGGGGGAATGAAAAGGGGATTCCCTTCCTCCCTTAAGGGAGTAGAAAGATCATGATGATGTCAATGAACACCTGTCTTATAAGAAGTTGTTCTTGAAAAATAACCTCCTCCTCCTCCTCCTCCTTCGTCCTGTTTCCTTAATTTCATATCTTCACCCCCCCCCCCCTCCTCTCTCCTTAACCCTCCCCCTTAAACCCCTCATTCTTATCTATCTAAGCATAGATCCGTGCCATCATCATAATAATCATCGTATTAACCCCTACTTCCGGTATGACAAGAAAGAAAGAAAGAAAGAAGAAAAAATGGGCACTACGCTCTCGTGATTTCACTTTTCTTATTATTAGAGATCGGATTTTTATGCAATTTTATCATAGCAAGTGTTATGCAATTGGTGGCCCTAATGCCGATTGTGAAATAAACTAGCATTAGCCCATTAGTATTAGCATAGCGCATGCGCATTGTCATCTTATCGTTTTATATAGGAAAGTGATTGCAGATTTCTAAGTGAACGTCTCATCGGCAGTTTCCATTGGTGATCTATAGATGGCGCTGCTAACTCAAATCTGCAATCACGTTTCTATATAAAACGATAAGATGGCAATGCGCATGCGCTATGCTAATACTAATGTGCTAATGCTAGTTGGAATAATTATCATTAGGGTTAGAAATATTTTGGATAAATCGAAATCGGTCCAATTTTTAACGATATATCGAAATATAAAAAAATCAAAATATCGAAAATTACGGAAGAAAAAAAAAACAAAAACCAAAGAAGTAGAGCAATTTTTATTTCATTTTTTTATATAAAATAAAGTAAACTTAAAAGTATAGTAGGCCGATTTTTTTCGATATATCAAGTACGATATGTTTTTAAAAATATCGATATATCGATAATTTTGTCGGCCGTAATCATCATCATCATCTGCAACTGCAGTTATTGCTTTTTCTAATTTAAAAAGGGCTTGTTAAAGGCTAGATGTATAGTTATTATCAGTTGTAAACTATAGCTCTAGCCTCTAACCAGTGGTTTTTTTTATTGTAAAAAAAGCATGTTCTCTAAACGAGGATTGGTTACTTCACAATTGGCTCTTTTGAGTCACGGATTGAGAACCACTTTGCTTTTGATATTGCGTAAAAATCCGAGCCTTAGGTTTTTTTTTAATAAGAAGGGGGGCATTAGAGGGGGGAAGTTAGGAGTGTTTTAAGGGGGTGAGGAGGAGGTTGGAGGGAATGGACATGATTTTTTTAGTACAATTTTCACATCCGGTTTTTAATTTTTGGCGACATTTTTTTTTTCTGTTTTAAATGAATTTATTTCACTTATGAAAATTACATAAGGTGTTAAAAGATGAAAATCTGTTTTCTTTTGGCTCATTTTTAAAGTTTATCCTCTTACTTAAGGGGGGGGGATAGTTTGATGTGGGCGGAGGTTGAGTGGGTGGGGTCGTACATTGAGGGTATTGCCCTTTTATTTTAAATCTTTTCTAATTGTGTTTAAAGTCTTTTTGTTTGATAGGAAGTTAAGTTTTTATGGGTGGGGTGTTGGGGGGGGGTGGAGTTAAGAAAAAACTCTTCTTTTATTGTAAATATTACACCATAATCAGGGATGTTTTTTATTATATACTAGAATAACGTCTGTACAAAGTACGGGAATCTAGCAGTTAATTACTACGATTTTTAAGAGGTTACATCGTAAAATTACTTCGAAAAATCGCCACAAAGAGCGCTAGCATCGTTTTTCTATTGAGCCCATAGACCCTAATGTTAAAGAAACGTTAATTTTTTTTAAATAAACAGCAGTCGAGGCGGCAATATGTTTATTTTTCATATTTAAAGTTGTCCAATTTTGATGGTTCAAAGTGCAATGTGCACCTTAAATATATGCTGATCGAGTGATAGAATAACTAAGAATTAGTAAGTGCGGTTCTATTTTTAAAAAATATTTCAAAATCGCGAATTTCTAACTCTTGTGTTAAACTCCATTGAGTACGCCCAAATAAGAAAAAAAAAACATCCATTAAAATGTTGATAAAAATACGTAAAAATAATTTTAAAAAACAACAAAAAGAACTCAGCACGTGCGCCAATGTGTTGGCTGCTTCACTGTGGTTTAATTGTGGTTTTTTAAAATTATTTTTACGTATTTTTACGAGCATTTTAATGGATGCTTTTTTGCTTACGAGCGCGTACTCAATGGAGTTTAACATAAGAGTTAGAAATTCGCGATTTTGAAATTGTTTTAAAAACAGGAAAACACCAATTTTTTGTCATTCTATCACTAGATCAGCATATATTTAAGGTGCACATTGCACTTTGAACCATCAAAATTGGACAAATTTAAATATGAAAAATAAACATATTGCCGCCGCGACTGCTGTTTATTTTAAAAATTAACGTTTCTTTCTTTAACATTAGGATCTATGGGTTCAATAGAAAAAACGATGCTAGCGCTCTTTGTGGTGATTTTTCGAAGTAATTTAGTGATTTAGGCTCTTAAAAGTTCGAGGTTATTTTCAAACTTCTATAAAAAGCTTATTTTGAAAGATTTGATGCAATTAAGGGCTTGCAAGTTTCTAGAACAGGCAATAAGAAATCGGGACGAACACAAGTTGGCTCCGCCCTTTTTATGACGACCGGCAACTTCTAATTTGTTTGGTTGTGTAGTCTGACGTCACATGCTCTCCGCCCTTTTCAACGTCGAACCACACAACAAACCAATTAGAAGTTGCCGGTCGTCATAAAAAGGGCGGAACCAACTTCTGTTTGTTCCGATTTCTAATTGCCTGTGTTTATAGAATGTCTTCAGTTTGGGGCGGGGTTTGGAAGGAAGTTAATCCGATTACGGTGATCCTGATGGGTTACATTTTTTTTGTTACTATTTTGGATAATGATATCTTAAAAAATTCATCTTTTTTTTTTTGGTCCCTAAATCTTTTAAAGTTTAAAACTCCCTTTAAAAGTTGTATTTATAAGAAAGAACATTAGAGGCCAAGGTTAGTGGTAAAAGTCAATCCACTCTTTTCTAGTCTCTACTCGTTTTTTTCTTCTTCTCAACCCACAGTTCATTGCTTTTTTTAAGAAAAAAAAGTTAAGGGGGGGAAGAAGGGGAGGGGAGGAGTAAGGTGGTAAGGGGGGGAGGGTGGGGAGAAGAGAGAGTAAAGTAACTGAAGAAAAAAGTAACTCACGAACTGACCTGAAAATGGTTTTTAAAAAAAAGTTACTCAAGAGTTGAAGAGAAGAAAAAAAAATGGTTCTTTGAAACTGAGCTGGAAAAACAAATTCCAGGGTTCTTTTTTTTATTTTGAGGTCATCAGCCATCTTGTAATTTGGGAGGTCGTCCTGGGACACAGGCAGTTAGAAATCGGGGAGAACTTCAGTTGGCTCCGCCCTTGTTATGACGACCGGCAACTTCTAATTGGTTTGTTGTGTGGTTCGACGTTGAAAAAGGCGGAGGATGTGACGTCAGAATACATAACCAACCAATTAGAAGTTGCCGTTCGTCATAAACAGGGTGGAGCCAACTTCTGTTCATTCCGTTTTTTAATTACCTGTCTTAAAAAGAGGCAATTAGAAATCGGGACAAACCCAAGTTGGCTCCGCCCTTTTTATGACGACCGGCAACTTCTAATTGGTTTGTTGTGTGTTGTTCGACGTTGAAAAGGGCGGAGGATGTGACGTCAGACTACATAACCATATCTTTCAAAATAAACTTTTTATGACAGTTTGAAAAATGGCTGAAAATAGTTTTTCATGAAAAACCAAAAAACGGGTCATTTTTCAAACTGAACAAATAAAATTGTTTATTTTTTAAGATATTTTCTACGAAAAAAAACTTTTAGCATAATCTTTTACCATTCTAGTTTTTAAAACAATTGGGATTTTTTTTCATAATGTTGTTTCTAAAAAAAACGTTCACTTAACGTTTTTGCGTCCAAATTTTACAAAAAAAGGTCTATGAAGCATAACATAAGCTACTGCAGAGGCGGCAGCTGGAGGGGAGAAAACAAAATGAATATCTATTCAGCCACCTTATGTTTGTTCCTTTCTGAACTAAATGATTTTTTTTTATAAATATTTCATTTTTCAGGGTGGGTTTCAAGGGGAGGAGGAGAGTGTTCTTCTAATGAGAGGAGAAGGAGGAGGAGGAGGGGACACACGTGCTCCAGTGAACAACGGACCGCTAGAGGGAGCCAGCAGTAAGGAAGTATAAAAAAGGAGGAGGAAGAGGAGGGTCTTTTTTTTATATAAATATATTTTATGCAATTTTGATCTCATATGTAATTTAAGTTGGGAAGGATGGGGATTGGAAATGGGGGAGGGGAGGAGAGAAATGAGGGGTACAAACTATTTTACCCTCAAAGCAACCCCCTCCCCTCTGTTTTTTAGAGCATCTTTTTAACCCTGGTTTTTAGCATATAAAAAGATGGGGTTAAATTACAGGGTGTTTCATATATAAAAAATAACAAAAAGAGTAATATTGAATTTTCTAATTTGCATGTACCAAAAAAAAAAGTTACAGTCGCTTCACGTTGTAACTTATACCTTGTGACGTCAGAGGAAAGGAGGGGTTAACCAAAAAGTTTGTCTTTTTTTTTCAGATCGAAAAAAAGGAACTGATAGAAAAATTTCTAAACAGTTTTAAAAAGCCTCTTAAGCCCCTAATCGCAGTAGCATTATTCAGTAAAAACAAATTGGCTCTAGAGGCTATTTATAATAGACTTGCCCAGGCATGAATCAACTCTAGCCTCTAACTAGGTTTAATGTCTAAAAACATTTTTCTAGCTATTTCTTTTTTTTTTTTAGAAGTACACTAGCACAATACAGTGCCATCTAGTGTCAAAACTATAAAATACATAACAATTTTATAATTAAAAGTTTTAGATAATTTAAGCCGATATCACACACTAGCAACTTTTGATGCAATGCAACTTGTGATGGGACTTGCAACTAGAAGTTTTGTAATAAACTTCTATATATAACACTTGAAACTAGTTTTACAACCTCGGTTCCAATCAAGTTTTCAAAACTTCTTTTGTTTGTCCACATTGTGGAAGAAGAAGCCATTATGATCAGCTAACAGGATCGACGTTCATAAGTCATGAAACCTAGAAATTCATTTAAAGTTTTGATGTCATTTCCGGCATATTCCCTCATTGGTTATTTGTCAGAAAGTTTCATCAAAAGTCTCTCAGAAGTTAAACATATGAAGCAACTCAATGAGCAACTGAGTCTCAACACTAGTTGAAAATAAAGTTTTATCAAAAGTTGCATGTCATCAACACTATAAACAAAGAAGTTGCATGTCACATTGCAAATTTTATTGCATCAAAGTTTCACCAAAAGTTGCTAGTGTGTAGAGCGGCTTTAAATGGGATTCTTGAGTACTTTTTGTTATTCCCCCCCCCTTTTACATTCAAAGATAAAAATGACAGGAAGCATAACTTTTTGATCAATCCTTTCTCTTCTGACGTCACAAACTTTGAAGTTTATAGCGAGGCGACTATAAAAAAAATCATCAGAATCACCTTTTCTTTAAAAAAAATGACAAAAATATTCTTTTCAACTTTTCTGTTTAATTTTATGTAATTTTCTTTTGTTTTTTTGCTACTAGTCATTTAATTGTCTTTTCTTTCTTTTGTTTTAAGAAAAAGTTTCCTTTTGTCTTTTTATTTTCTTCAGTAACTGGTGATTAATTAATAATTAATATTTATTCACATTTCATGCAAAAAGTTTTTCTTTTTAAATTTCAAAGGGTGATAAAAACACCTTTGTTTAAAGTGGCTTTATAGATATTCATTTTGTTTTTGGCTCGCCAGATGGCGCCACTACAGTGGCTTATGCTATGCTCCATAGACGTTTTTTTTTGTAAAAATTTAGACGCAGAAACGTCAAACAGACGTTTTTTTAAAAGAAAGATAACGAAAAAATTCAAATTGTTTTCAATGCGAAATGCGTAAAATGCGAAAAAAAAAATTCAAATTGTTTTCAAAACTAGAATGGTAAAAGAATATGCTAAAAGTTTTTTCATGGCATTATCTTAAAATATAAACAATTTTATAGTTCAGTTTGAAAATGATCCGTTTTTTAGATTTTTCCATTGAAATTTCATGGAAAACTATTTTTGGCCTTTTTCAAACTGTCATAAAAAGTTTATTTTGAAAGATATCATTATGAAAAAAAAAAACTTAGCATTATCACCGACTATTCTAGTTTCTAAAAAATTGTTTGCTTGAAAATATATATTTTCCTCAAGTATACTCTAGTACACACACCTGATAATTTAAATGCATTTAAATAATAAACGTGTTCTACAGAGCCCTGTGAAGGACAAACAAACAATATATGGAATTCAATTTATTCAGTTAATTAATCTGAAAATATTGAGTTAATACTTAAATATAATAAACTATTGACATTAAAATATTGATTTAGTATTTTAATTTAAAATATTAATAATAAAAGTCAATTTTTATTTGGTGTTCATGTCCTTAACTGGATTCCGTATAATTCACCTTAAACACATTTAATTTGAATTCATTTAACTCACACGTGTGTACAAAGGTATTAGGGGAGGAAGAGAGACCTCCTATAAGAACATAATAGCCACTACAGTGGCGCCATCTGAGAGGACAAAAACAATATTTATAAAACCACCTTAATGTCAGTAATTGGTTTTAATTTATTTTTTAAAAATAATAAATCCCATAATTTTCTAAAAGAGATATAAAAAAAAAGAATAATATTTCATTTTTTAGAACAACACTGAAGATAAAAAGGCTTAAATTTTGAACAGAAATTCTAAAGTTTAATTTGAACTTTTCTGTCTCACACATTGTGCAAATTTTAATATAAAATTGACGTTTTTTTTTTTGCTGCATGTTTTTTTATCTTAATTATTCTAATTCATTTTTATTAATATAATATAATTAATATATTCGTAGGGATTTTTAGGAATAAAAATGGCTGACTTTCTTCTTCTTGTTCTAATTAACGTAATTAATTTCAGTATTACTTTTTTTTTCCACAAACTAAAATGATAGAAACAATTTTAAAAATGATAAATTTTGAACAGAATCATTAATTTTTTTTTATAAAAACTTCTAAGATCTCATTAATTAATTATTTCTCAATTTAAAAAAAATATGCCAAAATGTACGGAGCCCTGTAAAGTCACCTGTTTAATTTTTTTTTAATTTTACAAATCCGTATAGAAGAAGAAAAAAATAAACGCCTTTATGGAGCTCCGTAAAAATATATTTTTTTTTGGTTATTTCTTTGTACCTGAAGATAAAACGTAATTATAAAATCAATTATAATCATGATAATTATACAGAGGGTAAATCAACTAAAGAGCTGTTCTTATGGAGGATTTCGTGCCAAAACTGAGTGTTGCCAATAGAGGGCGCAAATTGTACTTAGAGCTTCAGTTACTATACGATTACAAAGGGGGGTACGAGATTCACCAATAATGTCGTTCCCCTTTAAAATAAGCTTGCTATACAGTACGAGATTCACCGCCCTGTGTCGTCCTCCTCTTTGGCAAGATGTCTTCCTTCTAGCTTCAAAAAGCAGACGATTCTTCGCTCACTTTTAGCGCTTTTTTTAAACATGGAGCTGACTTTCCTTTATAAATGTATCTTGATACAGAGGTAAATCAACTAAGAGCTATTCTTATGGACCATTTCGTGTCAAAAGTGAGTGTGGCCACTAGAGGGCGAAAACTGTACTTAGAGCTTCAGTTACTTTATGATTACAGGGTGTACGAGATTCACAAATAATGTCGTTTCCCTTTAAAGCAGCTTACTATACTGTAAGGTACGAGATTCACCGCTCTATGTCGTTCTCCTCCTTTAGCTTCAAAAAGCAGACGATTCGCTCATTTTGAGCACTTTTTTTCCAACATGGAGCTGATTTACCTTTTGTGTAATTTATCTAAGTTATATTGACAATTTTCTCTCCCTTTTTTCTTCTTCTGAACCACATTATAATTTTGTTTTGCTTGTAAATATATCTTATATATATATTCGAATGTGTTATGAATGAGTGCTAAAGCTAAATGAGAGCTAAAACTGAATCAGAACTAAATTGGAAGCTCTAAACTGTACAATAGTTTAAAAAGAAACTTCTAAAACTAAACTGAAAGCTTAAGAAACACAAGAAGATCATTTTGTGCGTGTAGCATTAGATGGCGCCACTAGCCCTCCTTCCATTAAGCTTAAACTTCATTCACGCGGCGTCGAGCGACCGAGCGTCCTACCTCGAGCGAGCGAGCGTTCTACCGCGAGCGAGCGTCACCGCACATGCGCGTCTTCATACCATATACAAGCAACTATTAGCGACTTGTCAAAGCGTCGCAACTTGCTACTCAGTCGCCAAGCTTCTGTTCAAACAGAAGCTTCAGGTCGCAAACGTTTCAAGTCGCTACCCAACAACCAATCAAGAGACCAGATTTTGTTGCATATGGCAACTTTGACGCCATTTTATATGACATCACACACCATGAAGACACGCCCAAAACGCTCTTAGGTGCAGCACATATGTAGTGTGTGCCAGCGACTTGCTACTTCAAGTCGCTATGCTAGTCGCAGACGCTACGCTCAAGGTAGCAGGTATGAAGTTCCAGCTTAAGAAGTGTACTGACACTTCTTCAATTGCGTTATCCCTATTTCTGCACGTGCAGGTACGTTGGTAAGTTGGTCACGTGCTGATAATGAATGTTGTCTTGAACGCTTTTTAGGGCTAAAAGGGTGCGTTCTATTTGGCACGTGTGTAGTTGGAAACCCATATGGAGGTTGCATGGCGCCATCTACCTTGCATTTACACAAGTATTTTTTCTATGGAAAGCCCTTCTTAAATGAAAGATCCAAGGTTAATCAGAGGTCATTTAAAAGCTTTTAAAATGGAACCAGAACAAAATAAAGCTTTAAGCTAAACCTAAATACCAGAGCTCTAAACACGAATTAAAGCTAAATAAAAACTTAGTACTAAACGTGAAAGGTCTAAAGCTAGATTAAAATTACAAAAAAATACTCTGCAAGCAGCTGGTTGGCCTATGGCAGAGGGTTCTTATGATCCAAGTGCTGCAAGATGCATTTGAGTACTTCAAAGTTTTAAACTGAACTAAAGCTAAATTAAAAGCTCTAAATAGCTCCCATAACTAAACAGAAAGCTTGAAACTGGACCCCCCAGTATCTATAGATAGCTACCTTAACATATTAGCTCTCATAAAAAAGCTTAGCACTTTTTTTTATAGCTGTAGAAAAAAAAAACGTCTCTATATACAAAAAAATTTTTTATATATTTGCTTTTTATGTACATAATTTTTCCTATATTTGAACAAATTTTTATATATATATTGTCTCTTCTAGTATTTATATTATTAACTAAAAAAATAATAGAAAATCCTTCCTTCGAAATAAAACAACAAAGAAAAAAAAGCATTTTTTTAATATAAAAATCAATCAAAATCTGTAAATTTAATCATATTTTTATTTCTCTCATAAAAATACGGAAACCCTGTAAACGACATGAATCGCAAATTCACAATTTGTTAATACGAATTTTGAAGTTTTGTTAATAACTTCAAAATTTGTTATTGCAAACTTTTAACTCTCTTAATTATAAACTTCACAATTGATTACAAACTTAACAATTAATTATAAACTTATATAAATTCATAATTACAAAGTTTATTTTATTAGTAATTACTAATTACAAATTTAAATTTATAATTACGAATTGTACAATTTGTATTTTTTTGATTGTACAATTTTTAATTATGAATTGCACAATTTGTAATTACTAATTACGAATTGTACAATTTTTAATTACGAATTGTACACTTTTTAATTACGAATTGTACAAATTGTAATTACGAATTGTACAATTTTTATTTACGAATTGTACTAATTGTACAATTTTTAATTATGAATTGTACAATTTTTAATTGCAAATTGTAATTTCAAATTGTACAATTCGTAATTATGAATTGCAGAGCTGCAATTCATAATTACGAATTGTACAATTTGAAATTACAATTTGTAATTACAAATTGTGAAGTTTGCGATGTGCATGTCCTCTACAAGGCCTCCGTACAAAAATGAAGAAAATCTAAACAAACCAAAAAATAAAAAATATGCAAAAAAAAAAAAAGAAGAAAATGATAAAAAAATAATTCATATTGATCTCAATTTTTTTTTTTCGAAGTGAAGGTTTTTTTTTTTTCATTTTTATTTTCAATCATTTTTTTGGTCTTGCCCCCCCCCCCCTCTTTAATTATTATAATTATTTTTATTATTTGTTTTGTGTGTGGTAATGTGCAAATTATTATCCTATTTTTATTATTATTAATATTCATACTTTTTATTATACACATATTATTATTATTATTATTATAAATGGAAAAAAATTTGCATTTATAGTCCATTTTTCACTTTTTTTGTTTTGTTTTTTTTTTAAAGACGGATTGGTTGGTTTTAAAACACTCATTTTTTTTTTTAAAAAATTTGCATATTAATATTATTATATATTTGGCTATATTCTTTTTTTTTTTTAATAATTTTAAACTAAATTATTTATTTTGGTGGGCAGCTTTTTGAATGAAGTTTTTAGAGAAAAAAAAAATCTTAAAACAAAATTTTAGGTAATCAGAAAAATGCTTCTTTTTTCAGTTAATGAAACCTGGTTAGAGATTAATTCTAGCCTCTAACCTGTTTTTTTTAAGTAAAAAACGTACTTTTCAAAAAGTGCGCATTTGGAAGCTAAAGAAAACTGAAAAGTAATAGTTTCCAGGAAACTGTGTTAGCTTTCTCAAGAAAATCAATCATCTAATCCAGACATTCTTGCTTTCTCGAGAAGATCATCATCAGGGCCCTGTTTCTCAAAAAAAAAAAACAATACATGTCTTGTTGTAATACAAGTGAATTCTACGCAGCCCTGTAAAGGACATACGTCGCAAATTCACAATTTGTCATTACGAATATTTAATTCGTAAATAACATTGTGAATTTGTGACAGTATATGTCTTGATCAGGACTCCGTATAATTCACTTGTATTACAACAAGACATGTATTTTTTGAGAAACACAGGGGTCCAGAATGTAAAGAATGTTTGTGTAAACGCCACGTTAACAAAAACAAAATGTCCTCCTCCATATAATGCCTCATATTTGAGAAGAAAATGGCGAAAATCAAGCAGATCCGGAAATTATGTTAAGGAATTATCTCTAGGAGGTTTGAAAGTTATTGTTTGCTGTGTGGGGGATTTCAAGAAAATCGGTGACTTTTTTTTTTCTATATTTTCGGTCTTAATATTGTTTTTTAACCAATCAATTCACTTTTACAATTTTTGCAATTTTTTTTTTTATTTTTGCAAATTTTGCAAAATAACAAATAATTTTCGTATGATCTCCAATAAAAAAACAACAACACTTGGTTTGAATTCAAATATAATTTGAATCAAAATTACAAAACTTTTCTCATGAATATATTATGTTGTACTGTACATCCACCCCCCCCCCATTTATCATTGTTTTTTTGGGCTTCAAACTATTGTATAATATTTTAAGATTTCCGGTTTTTGACGCAACATTTTTTTTGCAAACATTTTTGAAATGTTTGCAGTTAGATTTTTTTTCATGGTGTGTTTTTGTGGATCCATTAATTTATTATTTTAAGTTCTGAATTTCGAAAATTTAAAAAAATTATAAAAACAAAATTAACTCATTTTACGGAAAATTAATTAACTAAAAGTAATGTTTGGAGAGGGGATTAATAAGTGGGGAGGTTAAAGGTTGAATATTTGTGAAGGGATTTGTTTTGTTGCAAGATGTATGTATACATAGAGGTAGCTCAACTTAAGAGCTTTTATCTATATGGAGAATTCAGTGCCAGGACTAAATTGTGACCAGTAGGTGGCGCCTAAAGCGGCGTACAAATCAAGCTGAGCCATTTTAGAACAGTTTGGGACCAGAAACAAGAACCGGGTTTAGACGGGGGGGGGGAGCTCACAGTTTTCAAGAGCTGTTCGCAATCTGGTACAAAAGTTCGCTCTTGAGACATTGCATCAAACAGCTTATTTCTAGGGGGAAAAAAGAGCTGCTTAGGAACTGAACACAGTAGGAATTCTCCTAGATTTTAGCCTCAAAACAGTCTTTGTTTGTGAAAACAATTTTTTTTTTGCTTTGTAAAAGAGATCAAATTGTTTTTTTTATATATTGAAATAAAGTGGTCGCTAAGTGTGGAATACAGGGAACCTTGAAGAGAGGCTAATACAATTTAAAGCTCAACTCTTCTATGATGGTTTTCTTCTTTTGTGCTTAAAATGGAGTTGAGCTACCTCTATGTATAATATATCTCTTTTGAGGGTTTTTTTTTTGCTTTTTTTCTTGTCTTTCAAAATAACTTGATCTCAAAATGATAAAAAGACCGGCAAAAAAAGGATAAAAATCAACAATAATTATTCGTAGTGTATTTTAAAACATTTGTGTATTTTTTACTGTATCTTGTGTGTGTTTTTTTTTTGTCTTTTTTATATACAAAAATATTGTACTATTTACTTCATAATACAATTTTATATACTAGTAAAGGTATTTTTTGTGTGTCGATTGTGTCTTATTCTGGGTTTTTAATTAGAGGTGGGACGAATCCTAAATTTTCTCGAATCCGAATCCCAAGCGGTTCTCGAATCTCTCGAATCCTTCATATAATAATCCTATTATTATTATTATTATTATTATTATATATATATACTAGTGGGATAACCCGTCATAAATGACGGGAGCAAAATTCACAGGCATTTGTGCGCATGCGCATCGTTTTTTTTCTTTTTTTTTTACTCCTTTCATTTCAATTTCAGTCACCCCCGCCCACTTTTCTCTCTCCCCCTTCTACACTTTCCAAAGGAAGAGTTCAACATATAGTTGACCTTGAGAAAAAAAACGGTTCATTTATTCAAATTTATATAAATTCCGACGTGCTTCAATGGTTTTGTACAGTTACTCCATACACACACACACAGACCTGGGATATTATATATATAAAAATTAAGCCAGGTCTGTGTGGGTGTGTGTGTGATTAACGCTGTACAATTTATATAAATTTTAAATGAATAAATGAACCGCTTTTTTTTCTCAAGGTCAACATTATGTTGCACTCTCCCCATCCAATCCCATGGAGAGGGGAAAAGGTTGGAAAGTGTAGAGAGGGGGAGAGAGAGATAGAGAAACGTGGAGGGGGGAAAAGTGGGAGGGGTGACTGAAATTGAAATGAAAGGAGTAAAAAAATGAACAAACGACGCGCATGCGCACACCAGAGAAAATGAAAAACTCATTTTCTCTTTCAAATATAAAAAGGGGAGGGGATAAGAGTAGCAAAATTAAACTACAGTTTATCACAGGCAACTGTGCCCAGCATTAGAATTTTTTTTCCTCACGCCTTGTATGAACGTCATCAATTTCTAATTGGGTTTGTTACTTGGTCTGACGTCATAAAAGGGTGGAGGAAAAGAAATTCTAATGCTGGGCACAATTAATTGCCTGTGAATTTTGCTCCCGTCATTTATGACGGGTTACCCCACTAGTTTATATCCCCGGATAACCACCGAAATTGCAACAATCGCCAGTTATTGTTTGTTAGTCAACGATTCTATTGGACGTCAATGGAGTTAAAACTTACCAAAGTTTTTAACAGGTTAAGGATTCGAAAAGAAAAAAAATGCAAAGATTCGAGTTTTCAAATCTCGAATATTTTTCAAGATTCACGGGATTCGAGGAATATTCGAATGTCCCATCTCTAGCTTTTATTATCAACATAAATATAAAGAGGTAAATCAACTACGAGCTCTTCCTATGGAGCATTTTGTGCCAAAACTGAGTGTTGCCACTAGATGGCGCAAACTGTACTCAGTGTTTTGGTTAATACACGATTACAGTACAAGATTCACCACCTTGTGTCTTTCTCTTTTTTTTTTTTTTTTTACCAAGATGTCTTCCTTCCAGCTTTAAAAAGCAGACGATTTTTTTGCTCGCTTTTGTCGTTTTTTTTTCTAACATGGAGCTGATTTAGTAGGTTTACCTTTGTAATATGTATCTTGAGACAGAGGTAACTAAACCAGGCAGGAAGGACAAGCATCTGTAGACAGCTTCAGAATTTATTTGGCTCCGCCCTTTTATGAGCATCAGCAATTTCTAATTGGTTCGTTGCTGGGTCTGATGTCACATGCCCCGCCTTTTTTATTTCTTGATTATTTGGTCTGACGCTCATAGAAGGGCGGAGCCAAAGGAAATTCTGAAGCTGTCTACTGCTGCCTGTTTTGAGTGAAGCCAAGTTTTGGGGATGAAAATGCAGGGGTGTGGCTTATCGGCCATATTGCTAAGACCCTGAAAAACGTTTATATATTCAGTTTCATGATAAAATTACAATTTATTTCTTAAAGAAAAGTTTATTTACATTAAATCAAACAAAAAAATATATATCTGCATGAAAATATTCACGCATTTTTATCCGAAAATTACATATTGTAATATATTAAACGCACATTTTTGTAGTCTGAAATTCACGAATGGCAACTCCGATAAGAAAAAAAAAACATCGAAATTTCGCTTTTCCCATAATTTTAAAAATTGAAATACATGAAAAAACTGTTAGACAACACTGAGGTTTGAACCCCTTGACCACAAGAACACAAGGACCAGATGCTAACAGTTCAGCCAAACAGACACCTGCAACACCGCACCTTATTAATTATACTTAGGAATTGTTTAACAACGCCTCAAACAATAAATAAAATTAAATAAAAATTCAGCCAAAGTAGATGGAGCCACCGTCTCCATTAAAAAATGTTTGCCAAAAAGCAAAAACTTTTTTTTTGAGGTATAGGATTTTTAACATGGAACTTTTTTAATTAATGTTTCAAATGTCTGAAGACAGGCGGCGCTACAATCAACTATTACATAGAGTCTATGTATATAGTGTTAGGTTAGTGGGTTAGTGTTGGGTTAGGTTAGGTTAGTGGGTTAGGTTACAACCAATTAGAAATTGATGACGCTTATAACAGGGCGGAGCCAAAGGAAATTCTGAAGCTGTCTACAGATGCAGATACAGATTTGGGTTAGGTTAGATTCTTCTCTCTATACCAACCTTGACATAAGACCTGAAACACTTTGAAAAGGCCTTAACTAAAGCCCAGGTACACACGACCAACGCTGACTGGGCCATTTTTTTTTTTTTTGGAGTTTATCTTTTGAGGTTTTTATGTTTGTTTGTTTGTTTGTTTTGTTCTAATTGCTTATTTTCCTATCATTGTTTAAAGCATTATGATTTGAACAAAATGTTTTTAAAAGCTTTTCATACCTAGGATGGATGGACAAGCCAAAATTCATCGTGTTTACCCGGCCTTATATGCTATAAAGGTCTCTCTCTCTCTTCAAGTGTTTTAACTACTCGAACAACAACAACAAAAAAGCCCTTCTACTTAATTGGAACTTATTTGACAGCAGATTGACAGCCGTTACCCCGATTTTGAAAATGTGTTGCCAGAACAGAGTTAGAAACACGAAGCAACAACAACGAGAGGGAATTCAACCAACATAAAAACATAAGGTCGAGAGAAAGTTATTCCGAAACAATTTATCATTTTTTTTTTGTTTTTTTTGAAAAATGACAGCAAGTACATTTTTTTATGAAAAAGGTGGTTGTATTTTTTTTTATTGTAATTATTTAGATACAAAGAGAGAGAGAAAAGGAATATGGACCACCGAGGTACGAACATCTGAATTCGGCAGGCGACATACCGACTTTTTCTTCCTCTGATGTCCAGGTTTTTGGTTTGGAAATTCTAACTTCATCGTCATCGTCATCATAACTAATTCGATTAACGGACGATGAGTCTCAGAATCGCAACCGTTGAGGTAACCAGGTTTTTTTACAGACATTTCGAGAAAATCATGTTTATTTTTTTTTACGAACAGCTGAATTTTACGAGTTGACAAATCATATTCTACATTTTTCAGAAACAACATGAAAGAGAATTTGAAAGTGTGTTTAGAGACTAGAAAGGTAGTTCATTTATTTAAAGATATTTTCAGTGTTGATATCTTTCAAAATAAACTTTTTATAGACAAAACTTTATTAAAATATATCGTCTGTTTTAAAGTTTAAAGTTATATTTTAACAAAACATAAAAAAAAAAGTTTATTTTGAAAGATATCAACATTGAAAATAGCTCCAAGAGTGATTGAGCTACCCTTCTAGTTTCTAACATACTTTCAATTTCTCTTTAAAGTGTTGCTACCGAAACGCAGAATAATACCCATTTCCACATCTTAAGAAGAAATTGATAGTGTGTTAGAAACTAGAATGGGTAGCTCAATCACTCTTGGAGCTATTTTCATGTTTGATATCGTTCAAAATAAACTTTTTATAGATGAAAATTTATTAAAAAATATCGTCTGTTTTAAAGTTTTATATTTAAACAAAACATATAAAAAAAGTTTATTTTGAAAGATATCAACACTGAAAATAGCTCCAAGAGTGATTGAGCTACCCTTCTAGTTTCTAAAACGCAATCAATTTCTTCTTAAGATGTGGAAATGGGTATTATTCTGCATTTTGGTAGCAACACTTTAAAGAGAAATTGAAAGTGTGTTAGAAACTAGAATGGGTAGCTCAATCACGTTTAAGGGTATTTTCTAGTTTGATGTCTTTCAAAATAAACTTTTTATAGGCAGACATTAAAAATATCGTTTGTTTAAATTTGGGTCGTTTTGAAACTGACATAAAAAGTTTATTTTGAAAGATAATCAACATGAAAATATCCTCTGAAGTGGATTGAACTACCCTTCTAGTTTCTAAAACATTTTCAACTGTTTATTAATTTTGCTCATAAAAGACAAATTTCAAAAAGATTTCAAAAATCAACAGTTCATAAAAAAAAACATCTTAAGAAAAACTTTAAGAGAGTATTTTAGAAACTAGAAGGGTAGCTCAATCACTTAATGGTATTTTTTTCATGTTGATATCTTTCAAAATAAGCTTTTTGCAAACAAAATTTTAAAAATATAGTCTGCTAAAAAGTTGTATCATTTTCAAACTGACATAAAAAGCTTATTTTGAAAGATTGAAAATTTCATGAAGTGATTGAGGTACTCTTCTAGTTTTTAAAATACTCTCTTAAAGTTTTTCTTAAAATGTTTTTTTATGAACTGTTGATTTTTGAAATCTTTTTGAAATTTGTCTTTTATGAGCAAAATTAATAAACAGTTTAAAGTTTGTTAGAAACTAGAAGGGTAGCTCAATCCACTTCAGAGGATATTTTCATGATGATATCTTTTAAAATAAACTTTTTATGGACGAAAATTAAAAAAAATATATCATCTGCTTTGTTGTATCGTTTTCAAACTGACCATAAAAAAGTTTATTTTAAAAGATATCTACACTGAAATATCCTTTTAAGTGGTTGAGCTACCCTTCTAGTTTCTAAAATGTTTGCTTGTGAAAGACAAAAATAAATAAATTTCAATGGTCCTTTTTATACTTTTAAAAGCAACATAAAAAGAAGATTCTTCTAAAATGAAATTTTATATTTTGAAAGATTTTTTGTTTTGTTTCAAAATGCGCGACTTTTAGAGAAATCCTTATTCGGTGTTCGTCCGTGATGCGAACGGGGTTCCGATCGCTTACCAGGGTTACGTTTTTGACATCATAAACATGTTTACGGCTCATTACAATTTGAGGTAAGTTCGGCTTTTTAAGTAGCGAAAATGAAGAGAAACTTCGAAAATGTTTTACAAACTAGAAGGGTAGCTCAATCACTTTAGGAAATTTTCATGTTGATATCTTTTAAAATAAACTTTTTATGGATTTTTTTTAAAATGACTAAATTTTTGTGGATTTTTTTAAAATGGTTAAATTTTTGTGGATTTTTTTAAAATGACTAAATTTTTGTGGATTTTTTTTAAAATGACTGAATTGTTGTGGATTTTTTTAAAATGACTAAATTGTTGTGGATTTTTTTAAAATGACTAAATTGTTGTGGATTTTTTTAAAATGACTAAATTTTTGTGGATTTTTTTTAAAATGGTTAAATTTTTGTGGATTTTTTTTAAAATGACTAAATTTTTGTGGATTTTTTTAAAAGGACTAAATTTTTGTGGATTTTTTTTAAAATGACTAAATTGTTGTGGATTTTTTTAAAATGACTAAATTTTTGTGGATTTTTTTTAAAATGGTTAAATTTTTGTGGATTTTTTTTAAAATGACTAAATTTTTGTGGAATTTTTTAAAATGACTAAATTTTTGTGGATTTTTTTTAAAATGACTAAATTGTTGTGGATTTTTTTAAAATGACTAAATTTTTGTGGATTATTTAAAATGACTAAATTTTTGTGGATTTTTTTTCTTAAACTTTTTAAATGTCAAATTTATTTATTTTTTAAAAAAAATTGACCATATAGTAGAAAGTAGAAGGGTCATGGAAGAAGCTAAGAGTTTTTTTCATGTTGATATCTTTTAAAATGAACTTTTTATGGTCTTTTTTTAAAATAATCAAATATTTAGGTTATTTAGTTTTTTTCACTCTGTGATTGCTCTATTTTTAAGAGAAAACTTTGAAAATATTTTTTAGAAACTAGAAGGGTAATTAATTCACTCCAAAGCTATTTCATGTTATAATATCTTTTAAAATAAGCTTTTTTCTGTCAGTGGACGATATTTTTTTTATATTCTTTTTGACTAATTACTATTAAAAGTGGTTATTTCTACCTTTCAGATGCAAAATAAAACAGAAAATTGAATGTGTTTTAAAAACTAGAAGGGTAGCTCAATCACTCAAAATTATTTTCACGTTGATATCTTTCAAAATAAGCTTTTTGTAAACAAAATTTTTTAAAAATAATATCATCTGCTTAAAATTTGTTTATTTTGAAACTGACCTATGACCGTGTTAACCCTTCTAGTTTCTAAAACACTTTCAATTTCTTGTTAATATCTTATATATAGCAGAAGCAACACTAAAGAAAAATTGAAAGTATTTTTTAGAAACTAGAAAAGGATAACTCAATCACGTAAGGGGTATTTTCATGTTTGATATTTTTCAAAATAAACTTTTTGTGGCCAAAAATTTTAAAAAATATCGTCTGCTTTTAAAATTTGTTCATTTCTCAAACTCATATAAAAAAAAGCTTATTTTGAAAGATAATCCACATGAAAACTACCCTTCTAGTTTCTAAAATACTTTCAATTTCTTCTTAAGATGTTGCATGGTTATTCTGCATTTTCATAAAAGAAAGCAACACTAAAGAGAAATTGAAAGTTTGTTATAAACTAGAAGGGTAGATCAATCACTTAAGGGAGTATTTTCATGTTCGATATCTTTCAAAATAAACTTTTTCTAGTTTGCAAATTAAAAAAGAGCTTATTTTAAAAGATATCTAACATGAAAATACCCTTCTAGTATTTCTTAGTGTTTCTGAAACTTTTAAAATAAACCTGTAAATAACGAAGTTGTCTTTTTCTTCGTAAGTTACAAAGTTGTCGTGCCTTCGGACAATGAATTCGGAACTGACAAGGGAAATGGAACTTGGAGTGGAATGGTTGGACTTCTACTACGAGAGGTGCTTGTTATTATTTATTACTTAGCCTCCTCCTCCTCCTCGGAGTGTCTCCCTCTTGACAGTTTCTCATAATTTTCGTAACAAATTCGATTATATCGAAGCTTTCGTGAATAATTAATCGTTATTTCATTTTCATTTTTCGTTCAATCAATTTTTTTCTCTTTAATTTTTTGTCAAAAAAAAGTTTAGTTTTGACACATTGTCAATATTTAATAATAATTACATGCTCTTAATTAATTGGTTACTTCAACAAAACAGGGTCCAAAAATCCATGAAGGAAATTTGGCACTTGAACTTTTAACTTGAACCCTCTGAGGCAGAGTTCCACAATATGAAAAAAAAACCCCTGACTCCTGTCACAAGAATAATCAATAGAATATGGTTCTTTTTTGATGTTGGAACCCTGTTTGGAGGATACAAGTTTGAAAGTTGAGTGCATAGGCGTAAATTCAGATTGAAAAGTGGGGTGGCAAGAGTTGGGAGACAAAGAACAAAAAAAGACCTCGTATTGCATTGCGTTTTCGGAAGGATGAAAGCACTAAAATGAAGTCAGGAGGGTCCAACTGACTTCCGAGGGCCAGAAAAAAAACCATAAATTCAAAAAAGTAAAAATTGTCGAAAAATGAAAATATTCCAAGAGGAAAATTTTCAAAAAATGGCCAAAAATAAAAGTCTTCTAGATGTCCTGAAAAGCACTGAAATGAACTCAGGAGGGCTCAATAGACTTCGGAGGACCAGAAAAACCCATAAATTCAAAAAAAGTAAAAATTGTCGAAAAATGAAATTCTTCCAAGGAAATCTTTCTTGAAAAATTTTCAAAAAATGACCAAAAAATGAAAGTCTTCTATATAGAAGATGTCCTGAAAAGCACTGAAATGAATTCAGGAGGGCACAACAGACTTCGGAGGACCAGAAAAACCCATAAATTCAAAAAAGTAAAAATTGTCGAAAAATGAAATTCTTCCAAGAGAAGAAAATTTTCTCTTGGAAAATTTTCAAAAAATGACCAAAAAATGAAAGTCTTCTAGATGCCCTGAAAAGCACTGAAATGAAGTCAGGAGGGCACAACACACTTCCGAGGGCCGTAAAAACCCATAAATTCAAAAAAGGAAAATTGTCGAAAAATGAAATTCTTCAAAAATTTTGGAAAATTTTCAAAAAATGGCAAAAAATGAAAGCCTTCTAGATGCCTTGAAAAACACTGAAATGAAGTCAGGAGGGCCGAACAGACTTCCGAGGACCAGAAAAACCCCTAAAAAAAAGAAAATTAATTTAGTTTTTTGGGGGTGGCGGCCGCCACCCCACGCGCTCTCTAACTTGGCACTTGAACTTCACCTTGAACTCTTTGAAGAGGCTTCCTACATAGAAAATTCTTATTTTATTTAGTATAAGTTGGGTTTAAGTTCTAAGTTTCAAGTGCCAAGTTAAGTTTTTTTTCTTGAACTAATAACTTGAATCTTAATTCTTGAATGCCACAACGACTTTGAACTCAAGAACGCCTTCAAGTGTTCCTTAAGTTTTTATTTAAAATGATGTTAATTATTTTTTTCCTAGGAAGTGGATTTGGCGGCCGGGTTTATTACGATCACTCAGGAACGGTCGGAAGTGATCGACTTCTCGGTAACTTTATCTTACGAGGGAATCGACATACTTCAGCGGCATCCGACGAAGGAGCCGAATCCGACGGCACTCATTGCTCCATTTGCAATCGAGGTCATTTCTCTCGACCTGCACCCTCCTCCCCAATAATGACCAACCCGAACATTCTTACTGATCGTCAATAGTTGTCCATTTTAGACGTGGATTTGCATTCTGGTTGCATTGGTTGTATCGGGATTCGTCATACAGATAACGAACTACTTCGGCACCCAATTTATGAACGGTGGTCGGAAACCCGAAACTCCTTTTCTGAACGGCTTGGGACAATGTTACTATTATGTGGGTCGGACTTTTGTCGGACAGTGCACCGGTCAGTCAAAATGACCACAGGCTAAGGACCTCAATCCTAATTTAAATAAAAAACTAAGCACTTGAACCCTCTGAACGAGGTTCCGACATAGAAACACTGTTTTATTCAGTATTCTTGAATAAGGTATTTTTCTATATTGGAACCCTGATGAGAGGGTTCAAGTTGGAGTTCCCAGTGCCAAGTTTCATTCTTAATTTTACGACCTTTGCATTTTAAACTTTTAACTTAAATCCTCCAAACAGGGTTCCAACAGAAAAGAACTGTTTCATTGAGTAATCTTGAACAGTTTTTTTTTCTATGTTGGAACCCTGCTCAGAGGGTACGAGTTGGTGTTCATGTGTCAAGCTTCCTTCTTGAATTTGGACCTTTGCCATTTCAACTTCAACTTGAATCCTCTGAACAAGGTTCCGATATAGGAAAACTTTTTTATTGAGTATTCTGGAACTAGGGTTTTTTATGTTGGAACCCTGTTTAGAGAGTTCAAGTGCCAAGTTTTCTTTTTGAATTCTAGCCTTAGCATTGAGCTTCGATTTAATTAAATCCTCCAAACAGGGTTCCAACATAAAAGAACTGTTTTATGAGTAATCTTGAACAGTTTTTTCTATGTTGGAACCCTGCTCAGAGGGTACGAGTTGGTGTTCATGTGTTAAGCTTCCTTCTTGAATTTTGACCTTTTCATTTCAATTTTGACCAACTTTTGAACCCTCTGAACAGGGTAATTCTCACATCGGGAAAACTCTTGTTTTTGAGTATCCTCGGAACCCTGCTCAGAGGATTCAGGTTGAAGTTCGAATGCTCCTCCGTTTCTTTATTAAAATTTGACTTGGAATTTGTACGAATCGTGATTCGTACCGCGAACACTCTTCACTTTCTCGTTAACTTTCAGATTCGGGTTTTTCAAAATCGTTGCATTCGTTTCGAATGTGTTGTTTGATGTACGTTTTGTTCGCATTCATCGTAACTGCCCTTTACACTGCGAGTATGACGGCATTGATGACCATTCCCATTTACAACGTTAAAGTGAGGCAGATGGCCGACGTTACGAAACATCGAGACGTCAGTTGGTTGGTACGGAAGGGATCTTCGCTCAGTGCTGCTATTGCCACCGAGAACGATCAAGTACGAACGACTTCGCTCGTATTCGGATTTACAGAAAGAACAAAAATAGGTTTGGTTTCATAGCTGGTTTTAATTGTTTAATTTGAAGGATGTGTCATTGATGCTCAGCTTAAGGAAGGACTTTAACAAGCGGAAAGGAGCTTTCGTTTCGGGAGACGACGAAGCGCAACTGCAGATTTTAAGAAAGGGTACGGAAGAATCGTTTTAGGCCCCTTTAATCCTCAAAAGATCCGTGCCGTCCAGGGTCTGATGACGTATGGCATCGACTTTCGAAGCTGGCCGAGACCTCGCGAGGGGAGACACCCGAGGTTTTTCGAGCTAGGGCAGCGCGGTACCCCGCGGTACCCCGCGAGGCCTAGCGAGGCCTAGCTGGTTTTCAACTCTTTGCAAGAAAAACTAGAAAGTGTTTTAGAAAAGAGCTAGTAGCTCAATGACTTAAGTGTTTCTAGTTTTTTTAAAAATACTTTCAATGAAGTGTTCTTATTGGTTTTACATATTTTACAAATTGGCTGATTTCAAGATTATCTTTCTACTATTTAAGGTCTTGTTTATCTTCGTGAGAATACGATTCTTCAAGCGGTGATCAAAGCGGACTTTAACGAAGCGAAACATTGTCGCTTTATGCTTGGACAGGGATTGGCTCTTCTGAGCAACGAGGCTTTTGGATTTCCGAAGGGAAGTCCGTACAAACCATTGTTCGATTCGCTGTCAGTTCAATTTAATATATCAATTTTACTTATCAACATTTGGTTGTTTTTAGATTTAAAATCATAAAATTGCGCTGAAAAATTATAAATTTTATTGGAATTTCATTAAATTAACAAAACTGATGAGAGAAAAAAAAACTTGAGAGTTTATCAAAATTGATTAAATTAATGAAAAGCTGAAGTTTCGAATAAACTTGATTAAATGCCTGGAAAAAAATCATGAATTTTATGTGAATTTCATGAAATTGTTAAAAATTTATGAAAAAGTTGTGTTTGGGCTAAACTGTTGAACTGCCTGGAAAAATCATTTATTTCACTAAATTTCATGCAATTGATGCAAAACTTTGATTTAAATAAACGTTGCGTGGAAAAACAAAATTGTGAATAACATAGAAGTTTCACGAAATTGTTGATGTTTACGAAATTTATAAAATTCATTAAGTTCAATAAAAATTTCATTTAATTCTTGAAACGGATTAGAAAAAACTGGGATTCGTCTAAATCAATGAATTGCCTAGAAAATCATGAATTTCATGTGAATTTCTGATGAAATGCGTGAAAAATTACGAAACATCACATGAGATTTTTACAAAATTGTTGAAATTGATAAAAAAAAAGAACTGGATTAGGACTAAAGTGATAAATTACGGTGAAAAATGGTGAATTTCGTGCGATTTTTCATCATATTGTTGAAATTAATGCGGTTTTGAATAAGTCGATATGTGAAAAATTTAATAAAAATTATTGAAACTAATTCCCTTCTGTGTGTGGGTTTTATTATTATTTTCAGTGCGAAACGGATGGACGAACACGGAATTCTGATCGGAGCCAAGAGACGTTATCTTCCGAAAAAACCCTTATGTCCATTTACGACCCGTGGCAGCTCGGACGCTCGTAGTCTCGGAGTTTTAGATTTCTTAGCCATGTACATTACGTTAGCCGTGGGCCTCGGTGTTTCCATCCTTTTGTTTAGCTTTGAAAATATGGTCAAATGTCGGAAGTTGTTTAAACCTCGCGACAAAAATTTATTCGTAAAAATGTGATTAGACATTTTTATGCAAATTAGTTTAGTTGGAAAAAAAATATCTTAATTTGTAGAAATTTTAAATATTTTTTTGCAAAGTAATTTTAAAAATAATTTTAAAGTTTGTTAGAAATTAGAAATTAGTAGGGTGAGTATGCTAATTTATTTCAACTTTATTGGGAAAAGCGACTTTGAAAATTTTCAGAAGGTTCTTCTAGCTATTTATACAATTTCAAGGAGAAATCGAAAGTATAATAAAAAGTAGAATAGTTAAGGAAGAAGCTGAGAGTAGTTTCATGTTGATATCTTTAAAAATAAACTTTTTACAGTATTTTGAAAATGACCAAATATTTTAAATTTCATTCAAAACGTCATAAAATGAAGCGATTTTCAAAGCTTTTAAAAAGCTCTTCTAGTTACTTAAACACTTTCAAGAAGAAATGAAAAGTTTAATAAAAAGTAGAAGAGTTAAAGATGAGACTTAGAGTTTTTTTGTTGTTGTTGATATCTTTAAAAATGAACTTTTCATGACCTTCAAAGCTCAATAAATAGTTTATTTTTAAAGATATTAGACCAGGTAACAAAATTAGCCTCTTCCTTTATTCCTCTGCTTTCTAGCACTTGTTTCCATTTTATTTTGAAAGTTTTTTTTAAAAAAAATCTCTCATCATTTGAAGGTGGGTGAAAGGCTACATTATTTGGTCATTTTCAAAATTTCATAAATTGTTTATTTTTAAAGATATTAGACCAGGTAAAAAAATTAGCCTCTTCTTTCATTCCTCTACTTTCTAACACTTGTTTCCATTTTATTTTGAAAGTTTTTTACAAAAAAATCTTTTATCATTTGAAAGTGGGTGAAAGGCTACATTATTTGGTCATATTCAAAATTTCATAAATAGTTTATTTTGAAAAATATTAACAAATAAAAAAATTCTTAGCCTCTTTGCAAGTTTCTTCTAATTTCAAATACAATTTTTCAATTATTATTATTATTATTTTTAAAGTTATTTTTGCTTTGCTTTGAATTTCATTTTTCATCATTATTTCGGTTTGAATATATATTTTTCTGGTAACGACTTTTCCTCAAGTAAAAAAAAATGGTTTATATTGTAATGGGCTGCATTTTTAAGACTAGAATAAACAATTTTTTTCATTCTCGATCTATGTAAGTAAAAAAAAATGAATAGAATACACAAGTTGTATTTGGGAGGGTCATGTAACCATGGTGACCATTGGGTCTCTCTGTAATTAGAGAAAGAAATTTCTATGCCGAACTCACTTGGAAGGGGGGGGGGGGAAGATCGGTAAACATCGAAAAGTGATTTCTAAGAGAACCTTATTACATCATTTTTTATTTTGAGCTTTTTTTTTATTTCTGTTGCCATATTGAAATCAAATCAGAAATTGATTTTCGAAGATTTCCTTCGTCTCTTGGTTTGAAATCTCGAGAGAAAAAATTGAAAAGTGAACAAGAAACTTGAATTTCTTTTGATTTCAGACTTTGCAAAAATGAAATTGTAAACAATTTGTTGTTGTTTACTTTTTTTCTGGGGTGAAAACAAAATTGAAATTCTCATTTTGTTGTTAAGGACAAACAACATCATTTGAAGATGAATTTTATTGTATATTCATTTTGTTTTTTTATATACATGTATGTGCATGTATATATGTCCTTGACAATGCTTAATGCTGCATGTGGACTTTTATGTCCCTCTGCCATAGGCCTATTTGGCTGCTAGCAGAGTAATAATTGTAATTGTAATAATGTTTTATGTGGAATTTAATTTTAGGATTTTTTTTGAGTGGATTTTTTTTTTCAATACAAAAATCTTTGAAGGTTCACAAGAAATGACCAGTGGTCAGTATCACGTTTTGGTCCATTATACCTAGTACACACACGTGATAATTTAAATACATTTAAATAATAAACGTGTTCTACAGAGCCCTGTGAAGGGCAAACAAACAATATGACGTCGAATTCAATTTATTCAGTTAATAATCTGAAAATATTGAGTTAATACTTAAATATAATATATTGATTTAGTATTTCAATTCAAAATATTAATAATTAAAGTTAATTTTTAATTGGTGTTCGTGTCCTTAACTGGATTCCGTATAATTCACCTAAACACATTTAATTTGAATTCATTTAACTCATGTGTGTACAAGGCATAATACCTTGTACACACATGCACAGTAAACGTGTTCTACAGAGCCCCGTGAAGGGCAAACAAACAATATGACGTCGAATTCAATTTATTCAGTTAATTAATCTGAAAATATTGAGTTAATACTTAAATATAATTTATATAAACCATTGAAAAAATAATGATTTAGTATTTCAGTTTTAAAATATTAATAATAAAGTCAATTTTTATTTGGTGTTCATGTCCTTAACTGGATTCCGTACATTTAATTTGAATTCATTTAACTCATTTGTGTACAAGGTATTATACCTAGTACACACCTGATAATTTAAATGCATTTAAATAATAAACGTGTTCTACAGAGCCCTGTGAAGGGCAAACAAACAATATGTTGTCGAATTCAATTTATTCAGTTAATAATCTGAAAATATTGAGATTATTACTTAAATATAATATATAAACTATTGACATTTAAATATTGATTTAGTATTTTCAATTTAAAATATATCAATAATAAAAGTCAATTTTTATTTGGGTTCATGTCCTTAACTGGATTCCGTATAATTCACCTTAAACACATTTAATTTGAATTCATTTAACTCATTTGTGTACAAGGTATTAGGGTCCTCGGCCCTCTCATTCAACATTTTTTTTCGTATTATTCAGGTTTATAGATTCGTTTTATCTTTTAACACTGGACTTGAAATTTTCCTTTTTCATTGAGCTTTTTTTTATGTGAAAGTCTGCATGAGTTGACCAGTGGTCAAGTTCTATGCTTTTCAGTGCTCTTTCATTCAAACACATATTTTATAATGATTTTTAAAAATGAAATATATTTTATATAAAACTTTTTGTGTATAAATTTCATTTTTCAATAACCTTTTTTTTTTTCGATATGTAAGGATCTGAAGTTGACCAGTGGTCAGTTATAAAGAGCCTTTTTTTACAATTTCTTTGCCATTTTTTCTGTGTATCTAAGGATGTGTAACTGTCGATGCTATTTTTTTAATATAATAATATAAATTATTTTCGGTCTACTAACTCGTAACCAAGGAACATTCCGAAGAAACAAAAAAAACACATCTTCTGCTCGTAACTCGTTGAATTATCGATTAGTAATCAATAGAAAATAACATAAGAGACGACACCAACCATCAACATCCATTAATGTCTATGTTTACTGAGTGTCATCTCAAATAGATGAATGTTTGTCTTTTTTTTTAAATGTATTTTAAGGGAGAACTAGAGAACTTTTATTTCTTGTTTGAATTTCTCATTCAACACAGGTGCGGAGAAATTCAAGTACTTAGGTTTTTAGAAACATCTTTTAAAAGAAATTCAAATTTTACTTGAAACTAGAAGAGTAAACAAGTAGAATGGATGTAATTTGATGACTGTATCTTTTAAAATAAACTTTTTATGACAATTGCAAATATTTTGTTAGCAAATTTAACTTATTGAAAATGTAAGTTTTCATTTATAACTTGTGATAAAAAGTTTATTTTGAAATATATCGCCATACAAATGCAACCACTTCATTATTTTACTCTTCTAGTTTTAAATACACTTTGTATTTCTTAAAAAAAGCCTAGTACTTGAATTTCTATGCAATCTTTACGTCTTAAAAGAATTTCTAGAAAATAAAATTCATCATTGTATTTGAAACTAGAAAATGAAACGAATAGATTTTTTTTTGAATGACTTGACTGAATCTTTCAAAATAAAATGTTTGATGTTAATTTGAATTATTTTCTTACCAAATTAGCCTATGAATGCATTTTCAAACTTTAACAAAAAGTTTATTTTGAAAGATATCGTCATAAAAATGCAACCACTTAATTATTTTAACTCTTCTAGTTTAGATTACATTTTTAATTTCTTTAAAAAGATTTTTATAAAAATAACTAAGTACTTAAATTTCTGTAAAATGTAAATTTGCTAAATTTGCATAAAAAATTACTGATTTTTTTTTTTGCTATTTAAGAATCATTCTTTTATTTTTAATCATTGATTATTTTTTTTTCGAATTAATTAACGCGAGTACAATAGTTTAAAGTTTACTTTTTGTTGTGTCGAACTTTTTTTTTGATTAAATGTTGAGAGGAAACATCATCGATTTTTATGTTAAATTTTAAGCAATTCTTGTTCTTTGTCGCTTTTGTTTTCTTGGTACATTTTTAATTAACATTTTTTCAATTATGTAAATATTCTTTTGTAAATTTTGAGTTTCACATTTCTCTCTCTCTCTCTCTCTCTTTCTAGTCTTCTATTGTTTGTTCAATGTCAACATTAAAGAATGTTATTACAACAACAACAACAAAAAAGGTAATAAAATGTAATATTGTCAATTTTGAAATATAAATTATGTTGTGGGTGGTTGTTATGTTTGAGTTGTATTTTTTTTTTTTTTTTTGCTTTTCGGAAACTCATCATTTTTGATGATGATGTTGATGTTGTTGTTGCTTGGAGCTCGAATTTCCGAACTCTTCATTCGTGAATCGACGTCTCTCTCTCTAGAGTGTGATTTAGAGTGAGTTTATGTCTCTCTCTTTCTGTCTCTCTTCTCTCTTTTTTACTCTGGAGATTTTTGTAAATGCATTTTAAATATTGCAATATTATAAATATTGTATTTAATTTTGCATCATCCAGGTGTTGACCAAAGCAACTGACCTTTAAACGCCACTGACCACAAAGGACCTTTAAAGGACCTTTCAAACACGAGTGGTCAACACAATATTATAAGATTAATATTTCTGTTTAACGATGCAGACACCGAAGTCGGTTTTCGGTAAATCTAAACCGAAACCTATAAAGGTTATGGTTCTTGGATTGGCAGGTGTTGGCAAAACAGGTGAGCAACTTTCGATTGACCATTTTTCTATCTGACCTTTATGTCAATTTTAACCTAGAATTCTAGTTTTTTTTTAAAAAAAAAACTTGAAAAATGTTTTAGTAAACTAGAAGGGTAAATCAAGCATTTAAAAGTGATATCTTTTCATAAAAACTTTATATGTCAGTTTGAAAATGTTTATTTATTTTGAAAAAAATATCGAAACTTGAAAGATTTTTTTAGAAACTAGAAGGGTAACTCAATCACTTAAAAGTTAATTTCATGTTGATATCTTTCAAAATATACTTTTTTTTAAATAGATAAACAGTTTATTTATCAATTTATCAATTCTATTAAGTGATTTAGTTACTGTTCTAGTTTTTTAGCACATTATTTTAGCACTAAGATTTCAACATGAAAATACGCTCTTAAAGTGTTTTCAGTTACCCTTCTAGTTTTCTAAAACACTTTCTAATTTTCTCTTAATTTTAACCGTCAAAAAATCAGCTGTTTATAAAACATATTAAGAGAAGCTTGAATGTGTTTTAGAAAACTAGAAGGGTAACTCAATCACTTATGAGTATTTTCATGTTTATATCTTTCAAAATAAACTTTTTGTGTCCGTTTGAGAAAATTATCCAAAGTTTTGGCGTAAAGTATTTTGTGCAATGTTTAATGTTTTTTTATACTAAAACTTGAATGTGTTTTAAAAACTAGAAGGGCAACTCAGTCACTTAAGGATATTTTCATGTTGATATCTTTCAAAATACACATTTTATACATAAAAGATTTAAAAGAAAATATCATCTTATTAAAATTGGGTCATTTTCAACCTCAAATAAAACGCTTAAATTTTGAAAGACATCAACATGAAAATACCCTTAATTAAGTGATTAAGTTACCCTTCTAGTTTCTAACACATTTTGAATTTCTTCTTAGTGTTGTTCTTCTGAAACTGGGGAATAACCAGAATTAAAAAAAATCCGCTGTTTATAAAACATCTTCTTAAAAAAAAATTCAATAAAGATTTGAAACTAGAAGAGTAAAAAGAGTTGAATGACGATTCTGACATCTAATTTTCGTCGTTTTCAAACAGCTATAAAAAGTTCATTTTGAAAGATATCGTCATAAAAAAAATATTATGAATAAATTCTATTACTCTTCTAGTTTCAAATAGCAATTTGAATTTCTCTTATAAAAGATGGCTAAAGACGTTCATTATCTGTTGAATTGGCGCCTAAAAAGTGGCGACAACGGTGCCACTGCTACCGTCCAACCGTCCAGCCGCCACCACAATAATATTTTAATGTCCATTAATTAGTGGACTGTGTGTTGTGGTCACTCAGTAGTATTTTCTAATTTAATTCTATGTTATTATATTTTTTGCTGCGACATAATTATAGTAAATAATCTAATATCTACTAGTTATGCCATGATGTTTTTTAATAAAATGCTTTCTCTCATTTTTTTGGGGGGAGTAACCACATTCGAGACTCGAAATGTCGTCGGTTGCTTAGCACTTAATCGAATCATTAGATTCAATTAGGATTTGTTTTCGGATCCGAATTTGCTTTTTTTCGTTTATCAAATTTTGTCTTTTTTTCTCTTTTGATCTAGTTTCATTTTTCATGAGATAATAATTCTAGTCTTTTTTCAGAAATACACTTAAAAGAGTTTTTAATCTTATGTGGTATTTTTTATTATTGTTATTATTATTCGTGTAAGAAGAGATTAGAATTTAATCGAGAGTGAGAGAGAGATAGATAGATAGAGAGAAAAACATGGAAGAAAATGAGAGAGTGAGAGGAGAAAGAGCGAGAAAAAGAGGGAGAGGGAGAGAGAGAGAGAGATAGAGAGCGAGAAGGAGGAGAAACCTACATTAGAAAAAGTGGGAGAGAGTACGAGAAAGAGACAGAGAAGAGCGAAAAAACAGAAAGAGAAAGAAGAGAGAGAGAGAAAGGGAGAGAAACAGCTACAGCGAGAGAGAGAGAGAGAGAGAGAGAGAAACATGGAAGAGAATGATAGAGTGAGCGAAAAGAGGAGAAAGAGCGAGAAAAAGTGGAAGAGAGTGCGAGAAAGAGACAGTGAAGAGCGAGAAAAACAGAGAGAGAGAGATAGAGAGAGAGAAAGAGCGAGGAAAACAGAAAAAAGAGAGAGAGAGAGAGACAGAAAGAGAAAGAAGCAGCTAGAGCGAGAGACAGATAGATAGAGAGAAAAACATGGAAGAGAATGAGAGTGAGCGAAAAGAGGAGAAAGAGCGAGAAGAAGAGGGAGAGAGCGAGAGAAACAGAGAGAAAGAGCGAGAAAAACAGACAGAGAGAGAGACATAGTAAAAGAGAGAGAGTGACAGAGAAAGAGAGAGAGAGAGAGAAAGAACGAGAGAGAGAGAGAGAGAGAGAGAGAGTGACAGAGAAAGAGAGAGAGAGAGAGAGAGAGACAGAGAAAGAGAGAGAGAGAGAGAGAGAGAGAGAGAGAGGATTATATATAATTCACGATATTGGAAAAATATTTCCAGTATTTTGTACTTGAATCGGTTTAACATTTATTACCTTAATCGTAGTTTATAAGATTTAAAGGAGTTTACAAAAATTAATCCCCATTATTTTTTAAATAGGCCTAACTTAAATTTTTCAATTGTTATATAATAAAAAAGTTCAAATTGTAAAATATGCGAATGAAGAGAAAGAAGAAAAAAAAAAACAGTTGTAATAAAACTCTTTGCGTTAGAAACTAGAAGAGTAACTGAATCACTTGAAGAGAATTTAATTTTGATATCTTTTAAAATAAACTTTTTATTGAGAAATCTCTGTAGATTTCAAACTACCATTAAAAGTTTATTTTAAAAGATATCAAAATTAAATTCTCTTCAAGGTGGTTTTAAAACGTCTCTCAAACTCTGGTTATGTACTCTTTTATTATAAAAATGAGGAGAAATTTGAATTTTTTTTTAGAAACTAGAAGGGTAACACAATCACTTAAAAGCTAATTTCATGTTGATATCTTTCAAAATAAACTTTTAAAAAAAAAAATAGATAAACAGTTTATTTTGATAGATATCAACATGAAATTAGCTTTTAAGTGATTGAGTTACCCTTCTAGTTTCTAAAACACTTTCGTTTTGTAAATTATTCATGTCTTTTAGGTTGCAAAATTAAAAGAAATTTGAAAGCGTCTTAAAAACTAGAAGGGTAACTCAATCTTTTCACGTTGATATTTTTCAAAAATATTTTACATAAAAAGGTTAATGTTTAATGTAAGATGAACGTAGTTTATTAAGTGATTCAGATAGCCATTCTAGTATCTAACACACTTTCAGTTTGAAATTAACTTTTATTTAAATATTTTAATTTGTATTATTGTATTTTTTTTAGCATTAACAGTGAGATATGTGACTAAAAGATTCATTGGTGAATACGATCCAACATTAGGTATATTCAAAATGATTTTTATATACAGTTATGTTTCAAAATGAACGATTTCTTAATATATAATTATCAAAGTATAAGTGTTTAAAACGAGTCTTAATATTGTTTAAAATTAAATATTATCTCAAAAATATATAATTTAAAAAGTTATTGAAAAATTCGTTTCTCATATTTTTAAATATGAAATTTTAAATATTTAAACATTAAACATTTATACTTTATCAGATATTTAATTTTAAACGATTTATCCGTGGCCTATGTAGTTTTTAGGTTCTAACAAATTTTGCATTTTTTTTTCTCAATAAAAAAACTGGTTAGAGGCTAAAATTTACGAAAACTGCTCTGAGATATTTCTAGCCTCTAAACAGTCTTTTTCATTTAGCAAAAAGCATATTTTGTTAATTGAAAAAGGCTGTTTGGAGGCTAAAATTGAATCGAAATCTTGGTCAAGTAATGATTTTATCTTTAGGAGACTTAATTGTACTTTTTTAAATTTATAATTTATTAATTGTTTTAAATTAATTGTTTTAAATTAATTTAGAAAAAATCTACGCTCATCAAAGTGTAATTGGCAAAGATACGATTTCGTTCGAAATCTTGGACAGTGCCGGACAATCTCATGTGAGTATTCAATTAATTAAGAGCCGAAATACGCAGGCATCTGTAGACAGCTTCAGAATTTCTTTGGCTCCGCCCTTTTATGAGCGTCAGACCAAATATCAACCAATTAGAAATTCAAAAGGGCGGGGAATGTGACATCACACCCAGTCACAAACCAATTAAAAATTGATGACGTTCATAAAAGGGGTGGGGCCAAAGAAATTCTGAAGCTGTCTACAGATGCCTGTGCCTAGATACAATTCCGCCATTTTGTTGTTTTGAACAGACGGCAACACTAAAATTTCAAGAAATAGGCGCACAATTGTTCAATGAAGATACAATAAAGCGCAAAATACAATAGAAAGTATTGTTCATTAAGTGATCACTTTTTAGAAATTTTGGAAAGGTCCTTCTATTTTTTTTAATAATGTTTAAAATCGTACATTTTTTTCAACTCCATGTTAAATCCCATAGAGTAAAAAAACCGTCTTACAAAAGTTTGCAGAACTCGCGTTAAAAACGATTTAGAACAATAACAAAAAAATTCGCACGCGCTTTCATGTATTGGCTTCACATTGATTCCTTTTTATGAATTTTAAAAAGGTCCTTCTATTTTTTAATAACATTTAAAATTGTACATTTCTTTCAACTTCATGTTAAATCCCATAGACTCAAAAAACTTGTCCTACAAAAGTTTGAAGAACTCTCGTTAAAAACGGTTTAGAACAATAACAATAAAAAGAAACATATTTCAAAATAAACTTTTTAGAGACAAACATTAAAAAAAGAATCGTCTGCTTAAATTAAAGTCGGATTATTTTCAAACTGACATAAAAAGTTTATTTTGTAAGATAACAACATGAAAATACCCCTTAAGTGATTGATTGATCTACCATTCTAGTTTCTAAAACACTTTCTAGTTTTTTTTTCTTCTTCTTAATTTTGCTCTTGAAAGACAGAATAATAAAAGATTTCGAGAGGAAAATAAATAAATCTAGAAATTCCCCCCCCCCCCCAAAAAAAAGCTCTAAATTGTGTTATTTTGTGTCTTTTTTTCTTAAAAACTAGGAGACGGAATGTCTCCAATTGGAAGCGAATATGCGATGGGCCGAAGCCTTCATCCTAATGTATTCGGTGACGGACAAATGCAGTTTCGACGAATGTAATCGCCTGAAATTCCTCATCAACTACAACAAACGTCGGCGACGATTGGTCAGTCCGAGTCTTGCGGTGGCCGACGTTCCGGTCATTCTAGTCGGCAACAAAAAAGATCAAATGGGTGACAGAATGATCTCGAAATTCGATGGCATGAAAAGATCTCGAGACATTGGTTGCATGTCCTTTCACGAGATCTCCGTACGAGAAAGTCCGGATGAGGTCCAGTATGTCTTCGAAGATCTTTACAGAGAGTGGCGCAACAATTGCAAGATGCCCAAACTGAAGAGGTCAACGAGTGACCTTCATCACGGTCCCATCAATCTGGACTCGTTTAAATTTATCAGTTCGGCAAAAACATCTACGAGCATGACACCTTCTGCAATGGCACTGGCAGGTCTTGGAACTCCGTGGACCGACCGACTTCTCGAATCGAGACAGAATTCGATGGAGGTCGGCGGTCATCCGAAGTTTCGTGACCGTGCCTCGACCGACAGTATCTTGCATTCGACCAAGAAGATTCCTTACGAGAAAGCAAAGCGAAGTGTTTACGATTCGCCCATTTTTGATCGTCGAATGAGTATCAGCATGCGTGGTAGTAATGCCATTTGTTAAGTGCTGCTTGTAGTTTTTTGAAAAACAAACAAAAAAAAATCTACCAAAAAATACTCAGGACTTATTTATTTTTTTGAGAATTTTTAACAATTTTTTTTTTAAATATCTGTTTTTAGGCCCAAATTCAAGAAGGAGATTTTGGCACTTGATGATGATGATGTCATTAATTAAATTTTCATGACTGCAATTATATATTTTTTTTATTATATTTGCAATACAGGTTATTATTGTTTTTATTAATTATTATTAGGGCTCGGATTTTGATGCAATATCAACCAGAATGTTTCTCAATATGTGGCCCCCAGAAGAGCCAATTGTGAAGTAAATACATCATCATCATCAACTGCAATTATGATTTTTCTAATCAGAAAAGGCTGGTTAGAGAGGCTAGATGTCTGGTTACTATCAGTTGTCCACTACAGTTCTAGCCTCTAACTATTTTTTTTAATTAGAAAAAAAAAACCAATCTTTTTTATCTAAATGAGATTTTTACTTCACAATTGGCTCTTTTGGGGGCCACATATTGAGAAACATACTGGTTGATATTGCATCAAAATCCGAACCCTAGTTATTACATTTAGACAATGCATCTCCTGCAGTACTTGGATCTTAAGGTCCCTCTGCCATAAGCCAACCAGCTGCTTGCAGAGCATTTTTTCGTAATTGTAATTTTGTAATCTTGAGTTCTTCTCTGTAAGGAAGAGGGTTCAAGTTTAAGTGAAGAATATTTCCTTAATTGATTGAGTTACCCTTCTAGTTTCTAAAACATTTTCAAAGTTTCTTTTTATTTTGCACTTGAAAGACAGAATAATCGAGAGCTTGAAACTTGAATGTGTTTTAGAAACTAGAAGGGTTCAGCTCAATCATTTAAGGCTATTTTCATGTTGACATCTTTCAAAATAAACTTTTCATAAACAAAAATTAAAAAATATTGTCTTCCTCTAAAATTGGTTTATTTTCCAACTCAACATAAAAAGTTTATTTTGAAAGATATCAACATAAAAATAGCCTTAAGTGATTGCGGCTACCCTTCTAGTTTTTAAAACATTTTAAATTGTTGCATTAAAGGCCGTTGTAAAATGTAAACGCTTCTTTTAACTCTGATTATTTCTGGCTTTCAGGTGCAAAATGAAGAGACATTTGAATGTGTTATAAAAACTAGAAGAGTTCAATCATTTAAGGAATATTTTCATGTTGATATCTTTCAAAATAAACTTTTTATAGATGAAAATTAAATAATAATTGCCTGCTTAAAGTTTTGACATTTTGAAACTGACATAAAAAGTTTACTTTGAAAGATATCAATATGAAAATATCCTTAAGTGATTGAGCTACCCTTCTAGTTTCTAAAACACTTTCTAATTTTATTTTTCTTAATTTTGCTCTTTCGAAAATCAGCTGTTTATAAATCATCTTAAATTATTACAGATTTGTTTTTAAACAAATTGGTGATATTTACATAATTGTGCAAAATAAAATAAATTGATTTTTCACAAAAAATGTATTTAATTTTTTTGTTAAAAAAAAAGTTCAAAATAAATTTTTTCCCCCAAAAAAAATTTAATCAGATTTATTTTGTTTCGAAAACTTTTTTTTTTATCAAAATGTATTTCTGTTTGTTGATTAAGATTTCAAATTAACCTTTAAACGATTTTTATATAATATACGATATTTGTGAGATAAGAATTGATAATTAAGTTACAAGGTTAAATTACAAAATACACGATTCCTAGGAATAAATAATATTAATAAAAAGGGCTCAGGTGGAGGTCGCGAAACAAGAAATAATTTAATAATTTTGATGACGCGTAATTCGAAATGGCTAACATTTTAAACATATTGAAAGTCGTACTTTTTTTCGAAATCGTTCAAAATTCACTGGAGAGACAAACATTTGAAGGTTGGTCGCATCGAAATTCAATCAAGGATCCTGAGAGTAATTTTAAAACGGTGAGTAAAAAGTGGTTTTTAAACTTTTTTTTCGGTCATTTTATTTTAGAAATTAATTATGAATTAGAAACTAGATGAGTCACTGTGGTTCAAGAAGGAAGTGTGTCATTTTTTTAGAAAGTGGAAGAGTGAAATGAATAACTTTAAAAAAATTTTAATGGTGATATCGTTAAAAATAAACATTTTTGTGATACTTTGAATATTTCCAGTTTTGAAATAAACTCTTATTTTCTTCTGATTATTACTTTCTATTACATTTTAAAGTTTCTTGTGACTTAAAGTTGTGTGACTTAGTTACTGATTGACTGATAATGACGCATTAATGTTAAATGGCTCTTAAGAGTGGCTGAATGACTTTGAGTGACTTCCAGTGACTTTGTGTGACTTTGAGTGGCTTTGAGTGACGGAGTGTCTCCAAGTAACTCCCAGCGACTTCGTGTGATTCTAAGTGACTTTAGCTCCAAGTGACTGTGACTGTGTGACTTCGAGTGATTGAGTGACTTCATGACTGTGATTTCAAGTGACTATGTGTCTTTGAGCGACTGTGTGACTTTGAGTGACTGCGTGACTTTGAGTGACTGTGTGACTTGGAGTGACTGTGTGATTTCTAGTGACTGACTGTATTTCTGAGTGAGAGTATAACATTTTGCGACTTTGTGTAACTCTGACGAAATGCGAGACGAAATGAGTGACAAAGTGTCTCCAAGTAACTTCCAGCGACTTCGTGTGATTCCAAGTGACTTTGGCTCCAAGTGACTGTGTGACTTCGAGTGACTGTAAACTTTGAGTGACTGTGTGACTTCATGACTGTGATTTCAAGTGACTGTGTGACTTTGAGTGACTGTGTGACTTCATGACTGTGATTTCAAGTGACTGTGTGACTTTGAGTGACTGTGTGACTTTGAGTGACTGTGTGATTTTGAGTGATTGTGTGACTTCATGACTGTGATTTCAAGTGACTGTGTGACTTTGAGTGACTGTGTGACTTTGAGTGACTGTAACTTCGAGTGATTGTGTGACTTCATGACTGTGATTTCAAGTGACTGTGTGACTTTGAGTGACTGTGTGACTTGGAGTGACTGTGTAACTTTGAGTGACTGTGTGATTTCGAGTGACTGACTATCTCTGAGTGAGAGATTTGTGTAACTTTGACGAAATGCCTGGATCCAAGTAAATTTTAACGACTTTGTATTAATTCCAAGTGACTGTGTGACTTCGAGTGACTCATAAGTGACTTTGACTGACTTAAGAGTGACTTACAAATATAATTTTTTATTTACTTAGGAAGATTTCATCAGATATTTAGGATATCCCGTTGAAAATCACACGGTTACGACCGAAGATGGTTACATTCTCCAAATGTATCGTATTCCGTACGGAAAGAACGCTTTTGACGAAAGCAGCACGGTGGATCCACGGCCTCCTGTCTATTTGCAACATTGTTTACTCTGTTCATCCGATGATTGGGTTTTCAATTTGGAAAATGAAAGTTTATGTAAATTCATATTTTTTTAAGATGATAAATTTTAAAATAAACTTTTTTAAACAATTTTGAAAATATCCAAATGGCAAATAAAGTTGAAAATTTTCAAACTTTTGTAAAAAAAAAAGTTTATTTTGAAAAATATCATCGGGTTTCAGGTTTCTCTTCTGAAAATACGGAATAATCAGAATAATTGAAAATCAGCTGTTCTTCAAATTTAATTATTATTTTTTATTTTGAACTATTTCTAGCATACATGTTAGCCGATGCTGGATTCGACGTCTGGATCGGTAACATTCGCGGTAATAAGTACAGTATGGGACATACGGATCCAGTTCCGAGCCATCACGACTTTTTCCAGTTTAGGTCCTTAACGATTTCGACAATTAGGTCTCAAGGTCCTATTTATGATTTATTTTTATGGTTCCGTGTTTCTATAAGTTGGGACGATATGGCCGAATACGATATCCCGGCTCTGATCGATTACATCCTCGAGGCCACCGGCTACGAAGACCTTCAGTACATTGGACACTCAATGGGCACCACAATGGGATTTGCACTTTTGTCGACCAAACTCGAATATAATGCTAAAGTACGGCATATGCATGCTTTAGCACCGGTGGCAACATTACGGCACGTCGAGACGCCGTTGAAATATCTGGTGCCTTTTTTGGATGAGATCGAGGCACGTTGGCACGGAGGCAGCGGGCACAATGATCGCCGCGGCGGTGGCGACCACCGGCCACCTTCTAGTAATTGGTTTTTTATTTTGTATTTCCCGTAGATACTTATGGATTTAGTCGGATACGACGACTTTCTACCGAGCGACGAACTGATGAAGTTATTATCCGAAGGATGTGGAGGAATTATTAAGTCTCTTTGTGCCGATGTTATATTTTTGATTTGCGGTTACGATGTTGCGGAACTTAACGTTGTGAGTTGATTTCAATGGACGTTCAAAAAGGGTTTTTTAAGCTGGCTTCATCACGAACCACTTTGAGGACACAAAAAGTGGTCGTCTTTCAAATTTTAATTTCTTCTTGAAAGTTTTTTCTCCGAAATTGTTTTAGAAACTAGAAGAGTAAATGAATCAGTTAAGAATCCTAAAAAAAGTATTTAGAAACTAGAAAGTTTCGAAACTTTCGATTTTAATTTTTTCTTGAAAGTTTCTTTTCTGAAATTGTTTTTAGAAACTAGAAGAGTAAATGAATCAGTTAAGAATCTAAAAAAAAGGATTTAGAAACTAGAAAGGTAGCTGAATCACTTAAGAGGATGTTGAGATGTTTAAACAAAATAAATTCTCTATTCAGCCACCTTAAATTAAAAGACATAAAAGTTTTAAAATAAACAATATCATTATGGAAATTTAAATCTGACAAATTGTTTCGATGATTTTTATTTTTAGACTCGTCTTCCGATATATATTTCCCATACTCCGGCCGGAACGTCGTCAATGACGGTCATCCATTACGCACAAGTATTTAAAAAAAATACTCGGAATATTTAACCGGAAAAATGAAATAATTAACCCTTTTTTTTCTAAATTTTTATTGATAGGAAATTAGTTCTGGAAATTTTCAACGTTACGATTACGGCAAGAAAGGAAACATTAAAAAATATGGACAGGTTTGTCCATTTTTCTATTTGTTTTTATGAATTTTTACATATTTTTATTTCTTTAGAAAAATGGCAAAATATTGACTTAGTCATTTTTTAATTAAGAGTTTTTTTTTATTTAAATGATTTCTTTGTTACATTTTTAACTGTATTTTGCATGAATTTCAAGTGATTTAAACCAGTTTAATCTAAATCTAATTTAAATTATGGCAACTTATGCTAATTATGGTATTTTGAATTGATTTAAATTGTGATTTAGTTTAATTCCTGATTTAAAGCACAATTTAAGTTCCGATTTAAACTATGATTTAAATCCTGATTTAAATTACAAATTTAAATTCCGATTTAAACTGAAAATTTAAATTCCGATTTAAACTGAAAATTTAAATTCCGATTTAAATTACAAATTTAAATTCCGATTTAAATTACACATTTAAATTCCGATTTAAACTGCAAATTTAAATTCCGATTTAAATGAAGAGTATTTAAATTAGAATTTAAATTCTTAAATGCAATTAAAACTGTAATTTTGGAGTAAATTCTTAATTTTCTTAGAACACTCCACCGTTGTACGATGTACGACAAATTACAACCCCAGTTTCTCTGTACTGGGGTCAGAATGACCTTCTTGCCGATCCTACGGATGTCGATGAACTTCGTTACGCTTTAGGAAACTGTGTTGAAAGCCGACAGACCGGAGGCCCTGATATGTCTCACTTGGATTTCGTTTGGGGTGTCGATGATGCCGTCATTTTAAATAATTATCTTATTTCAAAATTAGAGAAATATTGAATTTTTCTAAAAAAAAATATAACTTAAATAATTTTATTTTAGTAATTTTGAATTAAATAAAACACTGTTAGAGGCTAGAATAGTAGGCGAAACTGCTAAACTATTTTCACTATATTTAGTTATTAGAAACTAGAATGGTAACTGAATAACTTAAATACTATTTTCATCTTGATATCTTTCAAAATAAACTTTTTTATAGACAAAAATTTAAATAACATCATCTACTTAAAAGTTGGATTATTTTGTTGAAATTGACATAAAAAAAGTTTATTTTGAAAGATATCAACATGAAAAGTACTCTAAGATGATTGAACTACCCTTCTAGTATTTTTTTTTATAAATAATCTATAATTTCTTTTGTTTTTGTTCGGTCTTTCGGAAACAAAATAAAAAGACTTTGAAGTGTTTTAGAAACTAGAAGAGTAGCTTTAAGAGTAATTTTGAAAAATATCAACATGAGAATATTTTTAAATTATTTTGTTACTCTTCTAGTTTCTAAAAAGTTAAAACACTTTCAATTTCTTTTTAAGATTGCTTTATGGTTATCTGCATTTCAGTAAAAAGAAATTGAAAGTGTTTTAAAAATTAGACTGGTAGAGCTGAATAACTTTTAATGGTATTTTCCTGCTGATATCTTTTAAAATAAACTTTTTTTATAGCTAAAAATTTAAAATATTATTATATCGTCTGCTTAAATATTGAATCATGTTTTAAACTTGACATAAAAAGCTTATTTTGAAAGATAACAAATATGAAAGTGATTGAGCTTACCCTTCTAGTTTCTAAAACACGTTCAAGAGTTTCTTTAAAAGAGAATAAAGGCAGATTTATAGGGATGTTTACACTTTAAAAATTAGCTTAAGTGAGTTAAAGTTAAACTTTAACAATAAATAAAGTAAAAACTTTATTTTTTGATTGCAAATTTGCAGGGGAACTTCAAAAAGTTTTGATTCTTTCTGAAGTTGTTTGCACTTTGAACAAATCCAATCTTGAAAATAAAATATCATGTGATCATCATTAATTCATTAAAATTTTAATCACAGCAAAAGATCAGTTTACAAACAGAAGTTTTTTTATGACTCATTTTTTTTGTGACCATCATAAGCACAAGTTGTGAGTCAAAAAATGTCAAAATAGAACATTACATGTATTTTTAAAACAAATCCAAAAACCTTGAAAATAATCGATTTATATATAAAGGCCAACTTCTTCTTATTTTAAGTCAAAATAATTATCTAAACTTAATTATTAAAAAAAATAGTTTAAGGACATTTTGAGAAATTTTTACACAAAATGTTTTTTGTTCGTAAAATAATTGTTGTGGTCATCGTGCTGACCACTCAAGTCTACGAAATGATTTGTTTTAGTTTAAATCAACATTCAAACAGACAAGAAAATTTATTTTTAAAAAACGTTTGTCCGAAAAAAGATCCGGAAATTTACTTTGAAACTGTGAGTTATAATTTTTTAACATTTTTCATAATTTGTATTTGTCTTGAGGTCATTTCCAGAGGATTTTTTTGTGTGGTCATCTGGAACTTTTTGTTCTGAGACACAATGTAGTGCTTTGAGACATTGTGTAGTTGCGACACAGTTGTAAGAAGGCCTTTGTGGCACACACAGACCACTTTTGGTGGTCGATTTCAACTGCAATATGTTGTCGCATGCGTGTGTGGCTCGACTGTGCATGTTGCAATCTATTGAGCTATGGGAAGAAGCCGGGTCTTGGCACACAAAAAACAACTCGACTTGATTTTGCAGTCAAAATTGACCACCAATGCGATTAATGGAATCTTGCGACCATGTTTATGACTGTGGCCACGTTGCATTATCTACAGACATACAATATTTTACGTTGTTTCAGGGCTTTGTGTAGTCTTAAGTGTTCTGAGACACAATTTTCTCTTGGAGTGCTTGAGACTCTTCCAAGGCACAGTTATGTCTACGCTCTGAAAGACACAGTTATGTCCTGGAACATTTGCAACTGTTCCGAGAGACACAGTTGTGTCTCCTTGTGACACTTGAGACTTCCGAGAGACACAGTTATGTCTTGTGACACTTAAATCTTCTGAAAGACACAGTTATGTCCTGAAACATTTGCAACTCTTCCGAGACACAGTTGTGTCTTCTCCACTTGAGACTTCCGAGATACATAATTATGTTTTTGTGACACAATTATGTCATGGATTACTTGAATCTTCCAAGACATATTTATGTTTTAAGACACTTGGAGTCTTTCTGGACACAATTATGTTTCGTAACTCTTGAGAGCCAAGCAAGACACACATGTCCTGAAACACTTGTTGAGAAAGTGTCGAATTTGGCACATTAACCACTCTTGAACTTCTTTATTCGCTTCTTATAGGATCAGTTGATTCAATATTTGGGATATCCCGTTGAGATCCACAATGTGACCACGGAAGACGGTTACATACTGAAAGTGTTTCGTATTCCGTATGGCAAATCACTGAAAGGACAAAACACGACGCAACCGAAACCTCCCGTACTTCTTCAACACGGACTTCTCTCGTCTTCGGATGATTGGGTGGTCAATTTTGAAAACCAAAGCTTAGGTGACTTTGAAATTTGCTTCTGCCGTCAATCATTGGAGGAGGTAGCCTAGGTGCACCTGGAGAATATTCAAAACAATAGCTTTAAAGCTCGCTTAGCTCGTATTACGAGCATACACTGAACAAGTTTATTTTTTTATTTTTGGGTAATTTTAGGCTACATGCTAGCGGATGCAGGTTATGACGTTTGGTTGGCAAATGTTCGAGGTAACAGATACGGACTTGGGCATACTGAACCCGTTCCGTCGAAACACGAGTTTTTTCAGTTCAGGTGTTTTTTTTTTTGGAAATGTTTGTCGTTTTCCTAAGTGCCACCTTGAGCCTAATATAAGCTCGTATTTTAAAAAAAAAACATTTTGACAGTTGGGACGAAATGGCTCGATATGATTTGCCGGCCACAATCGATTATGTCCTCAATGTGACCGGACACAAGGATCTCCAACTGATCGGTCACTCGATGGGCACCACGATGACTTTTGCTTTACTGTCTACTAAATTAGAATATAATACTAAAGTATTTTCATATCTGAAGCGTTTCGTATTAAGTTGGCTTTGTAGATATTCATTTCGTTTTTGTTCCTCCGGATGGCGCCACTCTGCAATGGCTATTATGTTCTATAGAATGTCTCTTCCCTTTCTTATCCCGCGATTTTGAGAAAAATTTAATATTTTTCAAGCGAACGTTTTTCAGGATAGAAACATTCCGAAAAAAAATTAAAGTGTTTTAGAAACTAGAATAGTTGGTGATAATGATAAAAGTTTTTTCAATGATGATATCTTTCAAAATAAACTTTGTATGGCAGTTTTTGAAAAAAAGGTTGAAAATAGGATTTTATGAAATCTCAATTGAAAAAAACCTAAAAAAAAAAAACGGGTTATTTTTCAAACTGAACTATTAATTGTTTATTATTTAAGATTTTGCCTATGTAAAAACTTTTAACATAATTTTTGACCATTCTAGTTTTGGAAACAATTTGAATTTTTTTTTGTAATGTTATTTCTAAAAAAAACGTTCGCTCGACGTTTTTACGCCTGAATTTTTACGAAAACGTCTATTGAATTTAGCATTAATTAGTAGCGAAATCCAGAGGGACAAAAAAAAAAGCAAGATAAATATCTATTCAGCCACCATAATTATATGGGTCAGTTTAATTGATGTTTTAATTATTTTTTAGATAAAACATTTTCATGCGTTAGCACCAGTGGTCACTTTAAATTATGCCAAGAGTCCGATTCGATATTTGGCACCTTTTGTTAAAGAGATAAAGGTTTTGTTGAAAATTATTCTAAGAAAATGTGTTTAGGATCTTTCTAGTTTTTAATGTTTGCGTGGGTTTTTTTAAAGATACTTTTTGATTTAGTTGGAATTGATGAGTTTCTTCCGAGTGACACACTTATGAAGATTTTGGCTCAAAGTTGCGGTTCGGTGGCCAAAGTGTTCTGTAAGGAGATTATATTCTTGTTTACGGGTTACGATCCACTGCAATTAAACTCTGTGAGTCTTAATTAAGATTGTCAATTTCTAAGCTATAAGTAACTGGTTACTTTTTTTTAAACTGGTATCATGTTTTCAGTTACTTCTCACTATAAATTGTTGCTTTCATTTTGCAAATGAGTTTTTTTTAAAAAAAAAAGTAATTGTAATTGTTATGATGTCTTTCAGTTACTTTATTCCATAATTTGTGGCTTTCTTTTTGCAACTAACTTTTTAAAAAAGTAATTGAAACTTATTATGTTTTCAGTTACTTTTATTCATAACGTCTGGGTTCTATTTCGCAACTAACTTTTTTTTTAAAAAAAAGTAATTGTAACTGTTATCATGTTTTTCAGTTACTTTTATTCATAACTTGTGGCTTTCTTTTTGCAACTGAGTTTTTTTTAAAAAAAGTAATTGTAACTTATTATGTTTTCAGTTACTTTTATTCATAAATTGTGGGTTCTATTTCGCAGCTAACTTTTTTTTAAAAAAAGTAATTGTAACTGTTATCATGTTTTCAGTTACTGTGATCAGTAACTTGTGGCTTTCATTTTGTAACTGAGTTTTTTTTAAAAAAAGTAATTGTAACTGTAATTATGTTTTCAGTTACTCAATTACTTTTTTTTTGACACAGTTTGAAAGAAAGTAACTTGTAACTAATAACAGTTATTACATATAATTTTTTAGACTCGTATTCCAGTCTACGTTTCGCATAATCCAGCTGGAACTTCCTCGAAAACGGTTGTCCATTATGCACAGGTAATAATAATTAGCAAAAAAATGAAACATTTTTTTCAGAAAATTTCCATATTTTTCAAAAAAAAAAAAAAAAAAAAAAATTTCAACTATTTTTTTTTGTTTTTGTAGGAAATTAATTCCGGCTTTTTTCAGCATTACGATTTTGGCAAAGAAGAAAACATAAAAAAATATGGACAGGTTTTTAAAAATTGTTTTAATAATTTATAAACAACCGCGATTGTAATCAGTATCTGATAGTAACGGGTTACTTTTTTATAAGTTAATTTTATGTCTCTTAGTTTGGTGTTAAAATGAGAAGAGGCTTTCTCTCAACATGGAATGTTTTATAAAAACTAAATAAACTCTGCAGAAATGAATGAAATTTGAAAGAAGACTAGAAAACACATCTTACAAACAATAATCTTAAAAAGAGGAAAAATTCCGCGTGTACCTTCTAGTTTTTAAATAGAAAATTAAAAACGGAGCACCTCAACTTCTCTTATATTTAATTAAAATGGGAAGAAGATCACACAATTTTATACCAATTTAAATCCGATCCTGCAGGCTTTAAATTTAATTAATTAAAATTAAATTAATTAAATTTTAATTAATAAAATTGGCTCTTTTTGCAGTGCAAGCCTCCAAAATACGATGTCGGAGCCGTGACGGCACCGGTGACTCTGTACTGGGCCGCTAACGATTTGCTTGCCTCACCAAAGGATGTGGATGACCTTTATCATAGTTTACGCAATTGTGATGAGAAACACAAGGTCGGAGGGGCCCAATATGCCCACTTGGACTTCCTTTGGGCCATTGATAATGCAGCCTTACTCAATGACTACCTTATATTAAAAATAAATAATCAAACCTCATTTAGAAACAACAAATGAATAAAAAAAATGTTTAAAAAAAAGTAGGCCTTGATCTTCTTTTTTAGATTAAAAAATATCAAGAACACATTTATTATATTTTAATATAATATTTTATAAATATTTTTACTAATATCAATTTATTTTTATATCTAAGATAATTAAATCGTAGATATTTTTAGATATTTATTGTATAGTTGCCTCACTGTAAGTGGAAGTTGGTGACGTCAGAGGAGGGTTTTATCATTACATTTATTGTTTTGTGTCATCTGTTCTTTTAAGAAGATGGTTTTAATTGAGCAGCTGATTTTTTTAATCGTTGATTCAAAAAAAAAATATTGTCTGTTTAAATTTGGACGATTTCGCAACTGCCATTAACAAAAAAGCTTAATTTAAAAGATATCAACACCCACAAATATATACACAAGTGATTGAGCTGTTCCTTTCTAGTTTCTAAAACACTTTCTAGTTTTTATTAATTTTGCACCTGAAAGACAGAATTGTCATAGTTCGAGAGGCGTTTACAATTAAAAATCACCTTAAGTGTTTTAGAAACTAGAATGGTAAAACGTTATCACTTCAGGGTATTTTCATGTTTGATATCGTTTTTAACTCTGTTTGAAAAAAATCTATCAACATGAAAATATCTATTAAGTGATTGAGTTACCCTTCTAGTTTCTAAAACGATGCTACTTTTTCTTCATTTTGCTTCTTGAGTATTTTTTTTTCAGAAGAGCAAAATGAAGAAAAACTAGAATGTGTTTTAGAAACTAGAAGAGTAGCTCAATCACTTAAAAGTACTTTCATGTTTGATGATATCTTTCAAAATAAACGTTTTATAGACAAAAAAAATACAAAAAAGGATGTGCTTAAAGTTGGGTCATTTTAAAATTTGATTTAAAAAGTTTATTTTAAAATATATCAAACATGAAATTTACCTCTTAAGTGATTGAGTTACCCTTCTAGTTTCTAAAACACTAGTTTCTCTTAATTTTGCTTCTTGAGTATTTTTTATTTCAGAAGAGCAAAATGAAGAAAAACTAGAATGTGTTTTAGAAACTAGAAGGGTAGCTCAATCACTTAATGGATATTTTCATGTTTGATATCTTTCAAAATAAACGTTTTTATAGATTAAAAAAAATACAAAAAAGATTGTGCTTTAAAGTTGGGTCATTTTAAAATTTGATTTAAAAAGTTTATTTTAAAAGATATATCAGACATGAAATGGGGGTGATTACCCTTCTAGTTTCTAAAACACTTTGAAGTTTGTGTGAAATTCTGAATTTTGCACTTTTGAAAGATAGAAATAATCAAAAAGTTTAAAAGCCATTTCTAAATTAAAACCCACCTTTAATGTTGTATTTTGTAACATTTTACTTGTAGTTTAATTTCGTAATTTCAAAATATCTATTTTAAAAGTTAATCATCTCTTAAGTAATACTTTGTGATATAAATTCATAAAAGCAAATAGAAGATGATAACCTTGGTTCCAATTGTTTATATTTAGATATAAATAGAGAAAACTCTCAGAAAGATTCTTATTATATTTACAATTTTAAAAAATAAAACATGTCTCGTCTATTTTTAATAATGTCGGTTTTCATTTTGGTGACTAGAATCCACTCGGAATTCATTTTAATACAAGATGAGCTATTTGATTTTACAGAGAGTGACTCGCAAGATCAAGAGGAGAGTAACTCGCAAGTTCAAGAGGAGAGTGACTCGCAAGTTCAAGAGGAGAGTGACTCGCAAGATCCGGAGACCAACTTCGATACTGTAAGTTTTTTTTTTTATGATATCTGGTGGCCGCAACCACTAATCCGGCAACCACTAAACCGGCAACCACTAATCAAAGCCACATCCGGCAAAAAAGGCTGGACAATAGTCAATGTGGTGGTCAATTTTTTTTTTTGCTTTAAAGATGGGTTTGTAAACAGCTGATTATTTTGTCTTAAAGTGTTTTAGAAACTAGAAGGGTAGCTTAATCACTTTCATGTTTGATATTTTTCAAAATAAACTTTTTGATGTCTTTGGGTGTAAAAAGTTTATTTTAAAAGATGCAAATACCCTGAAGTGATTGAACTACCCTTCTAGTTTCTAAAATGCATTCAAGTTTTAGTTAAAAAATTGAACTTTGCACAAAAGTGCCAAAGTTGCAAGAGCTCTTTTGTGGCACTGGCACTTCAGTACTTTGCATGATGACTTTGGTGGCCATTCTACTCTCGATGGACCCAAATTTGACATTTTTTTCTTCTTATTTCCATTCATATAGAACGAACTAATAGAATACTTGGGATATCCATCGGAATCGCACAAAGTGACAACCGAAGACGGTTACATTATAAAGATATTCCGCATTCCACGTGGAAAATCCACTTTAGAGAACGGAACCACATCAAGACCACCGGTCTTTTTGCAACATGGACTGTTTTGCTCTTCCGATGATTGGGTGATCAACTACCAGAATGAGAGCTTGAGTAAGACCCTTGGCACACAGACCACTTTTTGTGGTCGATTTCGACTGCAAGATGAAGTTGCGTAGAGTGGTTGAGCTGTGGTTGCAAAATAAAGTTGCAGAGTGGTTGAGCTGTGGTTGCAAAATGAACTTGCAGGGTGGTTGAGCTGTGGTTGTAATGTTTTTTTTTGTTGAAAGATTCTAAGTGGTCGGTTTAGGCAACAACCCGACTTCACTTTGCACTAGTAATCAACTACCACAAGTGGTCTGTGTGTTTTAACTGTCGAAGTTATCGTTTGACCACAACTCATTGATTTCTAGCCTCTTTATTTTAATAAAACGTTTTAGGTTACATGTTGGCAGATGCAGGTTATGATGTGTGGCTCGGAAACATTCGAGGCAACAAGTACGGATTAGAACATGTGGAGCCACTTCCGAGTCGTGAACAATTTTACACTTTCAGGTGGTAAACGCGGAGACTTATAGATTGCGTCTCACCGTGGCTTAATGCAACAACTAGCGTGCACAACTTAAAAAGTTCATTAGTTGTGCAACTTCAAACACTTTGCAAAACGTTTTAGTTGTGCATCATCAAAGTTGCGTTGTGTCTCATCAAAGTCGAATTGTGTGGCCACACAGTCAACCAATGTAGCAACTAGATTGCACAACTCAAGGCCTTTGCAAAATGTTTATTAGTTGTGTGTTATGGTTGAGTTGTGTGGCCACTCAGTCAACCAATGTAGCAACTAGATTGCACAACTTAAAGAACTTTCAAAAAGTTGATCAGTTGTGTGGCCAGTCAGTCAACCAATGTAGCAACTAGATGGCACAACTCAAGGCCTTTGCAAAATGTTTATTAGTTGTGTGTTATGGTTGAGTTGTGTGGTCACTCAGTCAACCAATGTAGCAACTAGATTGCACAACTTAATGCACTTTCAAAAAGTTGATCAGTTGTGTGGCCAGTCAGTCAACCAATGTAGCAACTAGATTGCACAACTCAAGGCCTTTGCAAAATGTTTATTAGTTGTGTGTTATTGTTGAGTTTTGTTGCCACTCAGTCAACTAATGTAGCAACTAGATTGCACAACTTCAAGCACTTACAAAAATTTCATAAATTGTAGATTAAAGTCGGTTGCGTGTACACACAATCAACCAATGTAGCAACTAGATTGCACAACTTAAAGCACTTGCAAAATGTTGATCAGTTGTGTGGCCACATAGCTAATTGGTACTGCAACTAGATTGCACAACTGGATGTGTTGTGTGGCCACTCAGTCAATCAAAGCAGCAAATAAATTGCACAACTTAAAGAACTTACAAAAAAAAGTTGATCAGTTGTGTGGTCAGTGCAGCAACAAGATTGCACAACTCAAAGCACACCTGCCAAAATTGAAGTATAAGTGTGGCCAACGCAGTCAACCCGTGTAGCAACTAGATTACACAACTCTTAGCATTTGCAAAACGCTTACTAAATTTTGCATTAAAGTTGAGCTCTGTGTGTGTGTGTGTGTTGATCTACAACAATTGGTGCATTTGAATCACTGTGAGAATCAGCCTTAATGGTTATGTGTGACTTGATTAATTTCAATTTTTGAGTTGTCCAATTTGACAGTTGGGACGAAATTGCCGAATACGATATTCCGGCGATCATCGACTACATTCTGATGGCCACCGGTTATGAAGACCTTCAATACATTGGTCACTCGATGGGAACAACGGTTGCTTTTGCTCTTTTGTCTACTAAACTGGACTACAATTCAAAAGTGGGATAAGCAATTAATTAAGTGTCTTATGTTGTAGATTTTTAATTAATTAATTAATTTAGAAATTAATTTAAAACAATTAGATTCGTCATTTTCATGCACTGGCACCGGTGGCCACACTTAACTATGTTCGAACACCGTTTAAATACTTGGCACCATTTGTTAAAGAGCTTAAAGTGAGTTTGTTTTAATTTGTCGCATTTTAATTACTTTGTTAATTAATTGTGAATTTTTTTCAAGTGGTTCATCGATTTGATCGGAGGTGGCGATTTTCTACCGAGTGATTCGTTCGTTAAATTTTTGTCCAAAGACTGCGATTCGAGTCTCAAGAATCTCTGCCAGGATGTTATTTATTTATTCTGCGGTTACGATCCTCAAGAATTAAACACCGTAAAATCTTTCATTTTTGAATATTTTTTATTTTGAAATATCTCTGGTTTTTTTTTTTTAATTTCAGACTCGGTTACCGTTATATTTAGCCCATACACCGGCTGGAAGTTCCTCGATGACCATTGCGCATTACGCTCAAGTAAAGTCCCGCTTTACAACGTCCGCTTTACAACGTCCGCTTTACAAGTCCCGCTTCAAATGCTAATTATATTTCAAAATTTAATATTTTATGACAGGAAATAAATGATGGATTTTTTCAACGTTATGATTATGGCATTTCGGGAAATTATAAAAAGTATAATCAGGTTGGTGCCTCAACTTGTTAATAGTTTATTTTGAAAGATAGTTTGAAATAGTTTTTTTTATTCAAGTTACTCTTCTAGTTTCTAAAACGCTCTCAAATTTTAAAATATATACATATGTAAAGTTTGTTCGAATAACTTTTAAAAACTATTAAAAACTAGAATAGTAGGTGAACATGCTTAAGTATTTGTCTTTCTAGTCTTTAAAAAAAATACATTTTATGATTTATTACGGTTGAGATTTGTTAAATTACGGTCAATTTTGAAAACTCCGTCAATGAAAATACTATTAGCATATTTTCCTTACTATTCTAGTTTTCTAACAAAGTTTGGTTTTATTCTTAAAGATGTTTCAAAAATTGTAAATAGCCATTTTCAAAATAAAGTGTTTTGAAAACTAGAAGAGCAATAAATGAATCATTTTCAATGGGTCTCTTTAAAAATACTATTAGTATATTTCTTTACCATTCTAGTTTCTAATAAACTTTGATAGTATTCTTTAAAATGTTCCAAACATTATAAATAGCCATAGTGTTTTAGAAACTAGAAGAGTAAATGAACTTTTTATCGCAATTTTCAAACTGTCATTAAAAGTTTATTATTAAAGATACAAAAATGAAAATCTCCTCAAGTTATTCAGTTAGTTGCTCTTCTAGTTTCTAAAATACGCTTTCATATTTTTATAACATTGTATTCAAATATATAAAGTTAGTTCTAAGGATTTTTTAACAACAAACTCATTAATAAAAACTAGAATAGTAAATAAACATGCTAAGTATATTCACTTTCAAGTCTTTAAAGCTAAGATTCTCTTACCCATTCTAGTTTCTAACAAAACTTTGATTTTTTTTTTCGTAAAGATGTTTCAATAATTTTAAATAAATAATTATTGAATTTTTGTACGGAATTCTTATAGAGGTCGCCACCAAAGTATGAAGTAGAGAAGATCTCAGCACCTGTGACCTTGTACTGGGGTCAAAATGACCTTTTGGCCGGACCTCAGGATGTGGCTCAACTGGCCTCTCTTTTGACAAATTGCAATGGAAGTCATCAAGTTGGAGGACCAAACTACTCTCACATGGACTTCATTTGGGGCGTGGACGATGCGGTCATCTTGAACTATGACCTCATATCCAAATTGCAAAAATATTGAATTTTTTAAGTTATTTTTTTAATGTTAAATCAATCATCAGCTAAGGTGGTTTTTTACACCTTGATTATTCTGTCTTTCAGGTACGAAATGAATAGAAACTTGGAAAATGTTTTAGAAACTAGAAGGGTAGCTCAATCACTTACAGGTATTTTCATATTTGATATCTTTCAAAATAAGCTTTTTATAAATTTAGGTATTCATTTTGCTTCCTCTGTGGTTAATGCTTTGCTCCATAGATGTTTTTTTTTGTCAAATTTGGACTCAAAATCGTCAAACGAACGTTTTTTTTTTTTTAGAAACAACATTACGAAAAAAAAAATTCAAATTGTTTTCAAAACTAGAATGGTAAACGATAATGTTAAAAGTTTTTTTTCAATAGCAATATCTTACAAAATAAACAATTTTATAGTTCAGCTTGAAATATAACCATATGTTTTTTAGATTTTTTTCATTGACATTTCAAGAAAAACTATATTTATTTAATTTTTGTCTATAAAAAGTTTATTTTGAAAGATAATTAATCAACACGAAAATACTATTAAGTAATTCAGATACCGGAAAAAATGTCGACTTCCATTTATACTCGTTTTTAATTAGATGTTTTTATTTGAACCAATTGATTCTAGTCAGTCAGTGCCTTTGAAAGTTTCCTAAAAAATGCCTGAAGAATTTTAATATTGTTGTCATCTTTTAATTTAAACAATTTTTATACATAGCATTTATCAATGCTTGAAATATTTTTTCGTAAAAAAAGTGTCAACTTGCAACAAGTTTGCATAAAAAGTGTCCACTTGCAACAACTTTGCATAAAAAGTGTCCACTTGCAACAAGTTTGCATAAAAAAGGTGTCCATTTGTGATAACTTTACCAAAAAAAAATTGTCAATATATCAAAAGAATCATTATTTTCAGTACTTGAACTTTCAGGATGTGTTTGCTGTTGTTGTTGTTCAGTCTACATTTGTAGAAACAGTTGTTCCAACTGAAATTCGTGTTTGTAAACTACAATGACACAATAAATACCAAAAAAACATTGTGACGGCAAAAGTTGTCAAATATAGATGTTTGTGAAAAACAACATTACACCTGAAGTACGCAGATGAACAAGCAAAAAAGACTAGAAAACATGGACAACTTTACTCGTATTTATAATCAATGTGACTTTGGAATATAGTTAATGGGCAGATTTATGTTGCTAACACATCCTATGTTCCAATATTATTATCAAAAACTAGAATAGCCAAAATTGTTTGCTATGAAACTGTAACACTTATTGCACCAATACCAATAAGAGTCAATGTTAAAATATGAGGACAAAAATTAATTATTTGCAATATATGTCTTATTAGGCAATGCCTCCTATGCATATTGCAAATAATTATTTTTGGTTTCTAATTTCATCACATATATTGGTAGTATTGCACCATAAAAGCAAGGATGTCATAAAAAAATAGTGAAAAAATAATCTAGCACGCGCAGAACGTACTGAAAAAAAACACGTGCAAAGCAAAAGTTGGAGTTTACGTGGAAGTCTATGGCATTTTAAAAAAAGGCTTTTTTTTAAGCCTATTTTAACATGTGTGGGGCCTGAACCCCCACAGACCCCTTGGAAAACACTTCTTGCAAGGGTCATGTATATGTGCGTAACACGTGCCAACTAGTTGCACGTGCAGAGAGATACAAGCGTTTGAATTTTCTTTAAAAAAGTTTAGGTTTTTCTGCATAACAAGCGTGTATTGCAATAACAAAAATAACTACTTTCAGGGTGCAAAAATTTGATTTGCAAAGCTAACTTTGAGACGTTTTTTTTCACAGATAAGTTTATTAATTATTATTTGCATATTAATTTATTTGGTAATTAGGTATTGAATTAGGTTTGTTTAAATATTAACTACAAACTCCAAAAAAAAAAGTTTCAAAATAATGCATTGTCCACAAACTGCCCCTAATTTTAGTTAATTGAGAAAGAGAATTGCACGTTTGTTATGCAGTAAAAGTACTCTATATTTAATTTTAATTCAAACGCGTGTATCTCTGTACGTGCACCGAGTTGGCACGTCTTATGCACATAATCACGACCTTCGTGAAGAGGGAGCTTTTTCGAATGGGTTTGCGAGGCTTGGGCCCCACGCACGTTAAACTAAACTAAAAAAAAACGACTTTTTATGAGTTCCATGTAAATTTTTAATTTTGCACGCGTTTTTTGGTATGCCTTCCTTGCACGTACTGCATTTTTTCAGTATTTTTTTAACAAATTTCTCTCTCATCAATACGTCGTTCATTCCATCCACTCAGCTGTGTGGTTCTCTGTATATTGCAAATGCTACCGAATTTCCTCTTAACATTTTTATAACTAAATACTAGAATGTATTTTGGTTCCAAGAATTGACAGTTTAATTCGCTTTCAAGGAATTTAGGTCATGGAAATAGATTTTCCTGACTGATATTAGTTTACATAAGGGCATGTTTTTGTTTTTTTGTTGTTGGTGTTTATTTGCTACTTTTGACAGTGACTCTGTTGTGTTTTGTGTGTCACAGGTCGTCAAATGGTTGATTACAGAATAATTTATCATAGTTAATTATGATTTCCAAAATAGAATACTCAGTCCAGTACCCATTGTTTTTATTTAGAATCCTTAAACAGGGGTTTTCCAGTTTGTAACTTCTGTGCGGAAAAAAAGTGTGGCTGAAGTTTGAACAATATTAACCTTCAGATCCAAATTTGCAGAAAAATGGTCACATTTATACAGAGTGTCTCCAAAAAAAGTGCATACCCACTTTGGTTACTAATAACTGCCATTATTTATTTTCTTAAATTAAATTATTTTATAATTAAAAGTAAAAAAGACGTGCAATAAAAATCAGATAGAAACAGCATTGCCTGTATTAGGTTTAAGAATGCAAGTAGATGCATTGTAGATGGCGCCACTAGCCCTCCTCCCATAAAAATGTACTGACACTCTCTTCAACTCTTGACTCATTCTTTCTTTTTTTTCTGCACGTGGCAAAATTTTAATTGCGTCATAGCTATTTCTACACGTGCTCTCTTCATTTTTATTATGTTCTGGGGGTAAGTTTGTCACGTGTGCTGATAATTAAGGTTGTTTTGGACGCGTTTTTATTAGCTAAAAGGGTGCATTCGACTTCAACTAATTGGCACGTGTGTAGTTTGGCCACCTATAGAGGTTGCATGACGCCATCTACTTTGCATTTACACAAGTATGTTTTTATGGAGTTCCTCTCTTAAGCTAAAAAAAAACAGTAAACTATTTCAGTAATTGAATGATTTGACATAATATTTGGTTTGTTTGTTGAAAAATTGCATTTGTTGAAACAGTTGTTTCAACTTGAAATTATGCGTAATGTACTACAGTAGAATTATATTCATTCATACAATAAATAATGTAGAAAACACATTCATTGGAAGTTCCCGAATTATGTTTGTCAAATTGAAACACAACAACACCATGTGTATATTTGTCTATATAAGTCTTGGCTGCATTTATCTGCAATACAAAAGTTGTCAAATTGCAAAAATGAGTTACGTTATAGCATTGAAAATCTTATTTCTAGTTAAAATAATGGTGGCCACAGTGATGGCCACCGGTCACTCTTTGATACCAACAGAGTTTAAACCAGAGTTTCAATATGCAGTCGAAGAATATCCAGAATTTCTATTCCAAACGGTGACACTATGAGAAGAGTGGGTTCTAAGGGCCTGGGCACACAGACCACTCTTTTTTGGTGGTCGCGATTTCGACTGCAAAATGAAGTTGCAGATGGTAGCAATGTGGTTGCAATGTGGCTGCAATTTGGTTGCTATGTATTCATTATGCAAAGATTAGAAGTGGTCGGTTTTGGCGACAACCCGACTTCATCTTTTATTTTGCATTTCGAAATCGAGCTCTTAGCACAATAACCACTAAAATTGACCATTGTGATTCATTTGTATATTCGCAGAACGAGCTGGCAGAATATCTAGGTTATCCTTGCGAAATTCACCAAGTGACCACCCAAGATGGCTACATTCTAAAAGTGTTTCGTATTCCGCATGGTAAAAGTGGTCCTGGCACTTACTCCGAGAGACCACCCGTGTATGTGCAACATGGCATTATTAGTTCTTCGGATGAATTTGTCCTCAACAGAGAAGATCAAAGTTTGGGTATGTTTTAATTCAGCTTATGTGTCTTCTACTGGGCTTTTTTAAGACCTTCGTAGACCATCTAGGCATTCCTAAACTATGCCTAATGTTCAAAGCCATTCTAGTTTTGAAAACAATTTGAATTTTACAATAATGTTGTTTCTGTAAATACAGTTCGCTTGACATTTTTGCTTCCAAATTTTGCAAAAAACGTCTATGGAGCATATTCTTAGGGACGTCCGGAGAGACAAAAACCAAATAAATATCTATTCAGCCACCTTAAACTACAATTGCATTGTTTTTTTTTTTTCAGGGTTTATGTTGGCTGATGCTGGATTCGATGTGTGGCTTGGAAATTTCCGTGGCAATAAATATTCACTGGAACACGTGCCACCTTTAAGTGCAATAGATTTTTTTGACTTTAGGTCAGGAACCACAATTGACCCTTCAAAGTTGACCAATAAAATAATCCTGGAATTTTTTTTTAAAAAATTAATATTTAAAATACTAAATTAGTTTCGACGAAATGGGTGAGTATGATGTGCCGAACACAATCGACTACATTCTTGAAGTGACCGGTTATTCGGATCTTCAATACATTGGTCACTCTATGGGATCAACCGCTTGTCTGGCGATGTTGTCCACAAAGCCGGAATATAATGCAAAAGTGAGACATTTTCATGCATTGGCACCGGTTGCATGGTTGGATCATGTTCGAACACCGTTTGTCCTTGTGGCTCCTTATGCGAATCAACTTAAGGTAAATATAAAACTGACCACTGGTCACTCATGAACACAATGCATTGTTATGTTGTTTTCTGTCTAATGTAAGGTACTTGCATATTCGATTCACTTATATGAATTTCTACCAAATTACGATTTTATCAAATTGTTTGGACTTGGATGTAGAACGATTTATCCGGCAATTTGTAAAGGAATCTATGGAATTGCTGGTGGTCCAAATCCGCAACAATTAAACACTGTAATTAATATTTAATAATTGTAAATAATTAAGTTAATTATTTATTAGAATTGTTGTAATTTGTTTTTGTTTCAGACTAGAATGCCAGTTATATATTCGCATCATCCAGCTGGAACTTCCATTATGTCCATAGTTCACTTCGGACAGGTTTGCATTCTGGAGTTTCGAATAATTTTTTTTCCTTAGAATTTAAGGTGGCTGAATAGATATTTACTTTGTTTTTGTTGTTCCCAGATGGCGCCACCGCAGTGGCTATTATGTTCTTATAGGAGGATCTCTTCCTCTAACCCGCGGTTTTGCGAAAAATTATATTTTTCAAGCGAACGTTTTTCAGGATAAACATTGCAAAAAAAAATTCAAAGTGTTTTAAAAACTAGAATAGTTGATGATAATGTTAAACGTTTTTTTTTTCATAATGCTATTTTTCAAAATAAACTTTTTATGACAAAGTTTGAAAAATGGCCTACAATAGTTTTTCAGAGAAATGTTAATGGAAAATCCAAAAAAACGGGTTATTTTCAAACTGAACTATAAAATTGTTTATTTTTTAAGATATCGTCATGAAAAAAAAACTTAACAGAATTTTTTACTATTCTAGTTTTTAAAACAATTTGAATTTTATTGTAGGGCCTAATGTTTTTTTTCTGATAATTGAATTCTTCCACCTCAGGAGAAACATTAAGAAACAAATTCAAAGTGTTTTAGAAACTAGAATAGTTGGTGATAATGCTAAAAGGGTTTTTCATGATGATGATGATGATATCTTTCAAAATAAACTTTTTTATGACAATTTTGAAAAATGGCCGAAAATATTTTTTTTTTAGGAAATGTCAATTGAAAAACTCAACACACGGGTCATTTTTCAAACTGAACTATAAAATTGTTTATTTTCTAAGACTTAATTAGCATAATTACAATTATAATTAGTACTCTGCTAGCAGCCAAACAGGCCTATGGCAGAGGGACATAAAAGTCCAGATGCAGCATTAAGCATTGTCAAGCACATATAAAAAAAACAAATGAAAACAAAAACAAATCATGTTTTACTATTCTAGTTTTGAAAACAATTTGAATTTTGAAGAATCTGTTTTAATTTTGTTTGTTAAGTTCAACTTGATAATTTGTATAATTTGTATTTTTTTTTTCTAGATAATAAATTCTGGAAAATTTCAAAAATACGATTACGGACCAGTTGAAAATCTTCTAAAGTATGGACAAGTACGTAAAAAATATCATTCCAAAACGTTGTTTTTCTTCTACGAACGGACTGAGAGAGAAAAAACGGCTCAGGGGGGACATTGGGTCTATTATTTGTCCGGATTTTTTAAAAAAAAATTCCGAACTTTATCAATAAATAATTGCATTCTAAACTCATTTTAATGGTTTCTATAGGTAAATCCACCTGAATACAATGTTAGTAAAGTGACTACCAAAGTAAGCCTTTATTGGAGTGACAATGATTGGTTGGTTGGCCAAGAAGACGTGGCCCATTTGCGTGACGAACTACCTAACTGGGTTGATTACCATAGAGTTCCCTACTCTCTATATTCCCACTATGATTTTCTGTATGCCATTAATAATGCCGAATTCTTAAATAATTACCTTATATCGAAATTAGAAAGATATTAATAATTAATAAATTTTGCATAATGCAATATTTAAGTAATTTTTAAAAAAAATGTTTGAACCACTTATTGTTACAAATAACTGGGTTTTCGTTTCGAATGTGTCTTAATAAGAAGTAATAAATTTGCATTGAGTTATATATTTAAAAAAAAAATTAACTAACTGAAGATTTAATTATAATATGTATTTGTTTATTGGTTTAAATTTATAATTAACTAGTGGGGTAACCCGTCATAAATGACGGGAGCAAAATTCACAGGCAATTGTGCCCAGCATTAGAATTTCTTTTCCTCCGCCCTTTTATGACGTCAGACCAAGTAACAAACCCAATTAGAAATTGATGACGTCCATAAAAGGGCGGAGCAAAAGAAGTTCTAATGCTGGGCACAATTGCCGGTGATAAACTGTAGTTTAATTTTCTCTGGTGTGCGCATGCGCGTCGTTTGTTTCTTTTTTTACTCTTTTCATTTCAATTTCAGTCACCCCCTCCCACTTTTTTCCCCTCCACGTTTCTCTCTCTCTCCCCCTCCCCCTCTACACTTTCCAACCTTTTTCCCCTCTCCAATTTAATATCATGGGGTTCTTGGATGGGGAGAGTGCAACATATAGTTGACCTTGAGAAAAAAAAAAGCAGTTCATTCATTTAAATTTATATAAATTCCGATGTTACACACACACACACAGACCTGGCTTAATATATATATATATATATATATAATATTTTATTTGAGACCTGAAGGTAAAACGCACCTCTAACACAGGTACCAAGTCAATACAATCAGTCGGTACAATGGCTGCTTGCTTAGTATTTTTTTGTAATTGTAATTGTAATTGTAACTACAAATACAGAGCTGGCTACCTTAAAGACGTGCTGCGGAAATATAGGCATCATTTTCAGGCACCTTTGTACGGGTTGGCCCAACCGATTTCTGAGCTACATAAGCAGATTTCTAAAACTCTTAAACTCAAATTAATTAAAAAGAAAATATGTTGTTGCACAATTAACCATAGGAGTCAAAATTCAAATATAGTGGGCCACTTATAACATCCAACATCATTAACTAGAACCTCCACCTCCAACCCCAATATCTAGAAACGCCAAATTTGGCATGTGAGGTGGACATCAGGCAGGTTCCTTAGAGTATAGTCTATTGGGTCCATTACTGTAGGCTATCTTTTTATTTATTAATGTTCTTAAGGATTGGGCCAACATGTTGTGCTACTTGGCACAAAGACCACTATTGGTGGTCCATTTGGACTGCAAAAAGGAAGTTGCAGGTGCTGTGGTGCATGCTGTGGTGGCAACGTGGTGACAGTTTCAGCAATCGTTGGGCCATCGAGTACAGCCAATAGTGGAACTGCCACCAACTTCCAAACACAATGTTTGCCGGATCATTTGGCCAGCAACAACTTTATATCATCCTTGTTGGCGTGCTGCCCGAGGTATGTTACAACCCTAAGCCATCATGCAGTAAATTTGAAGTAACTTTACAACAATAAAAGTGTCGCATTTAAAAAAAATAATATTAATTTTAGTCTTTGGAATATTTTAACAAGAACATTCAGTTGTGTGTGTGTGTCGTGTTTGTTTGCTTTTGTAGAAACAGTTGTGTCAATTTCATTTTATGTATATCAGATTGACGCAGAAGTTCTCCAGTATGTTTGTCAAAAACAACATCACGCCCTAAGTACTTTTAGATGAACAAACAAAAATGAGTTGTTGCGCAAAATTAACAATTATTTAGATATATAGTTGAAGTGATTTCGATAACAAAGTGAAGACAAATGGGGTCACTCTTTGTTTTCAGAAAATTATTATTTGAAATGGTGCTCCATATTTTTGTGAATTGGCTAGGGACCTGCTCAGATTGATGGAATATGTGTTCCGGATACTTTCAGGTAACTTGATACATACGAAAACTGAGCACCAAGAGTTAATGCTTAACTTTATTAATATCAAATCAGTGCTAAAAGTTAATCCGTATTTGGGTGACAGGTATGTTAGCTGTTCTTAGGGCTGAAGTCCTACTGCCACAACTTTAACTTTACAAAAAAAAAAAAAAGAAGTGTCCATTTGCAATAACTATACCAAAAAAAAAAGTCGATATTCCAAAACAATTACCTATTTCTGTATATAAATGACTGTTACAGAATATTTCAGATGCCGGAGTTGCATGTCTGTAGTTGTTGAAACAGCTGTTTCAACTTAAATTTATACTTTCAGTGCTATTGACGCAATAAATACCAAACATATCCATTGCATTATAATTATCAATGTTATATTTGTCATATTGTAAAACGCACCGCCATAATATACCATATATTATTACCTATATAAAGGTGAAGACGTGGCTGCACTTGCAATACATAATTTTGCAACGTTTAAAATGAGTTGTGCTACTACCTGGCAATTTTTATTTCTAGTGGAAATAACAGTGGCCGCAGTGATGGTCACTGGCCACTCTTTGATACCAATAGAGTCGCATCCCGGATTCCAATTTGCAATACAAAAATATCCAGAATTTCTATTCGAAACGGTAACCACTATGAAGAATGTCCTAACACAATGACCACTAAAACTGACCATTATTATTCATTTGTCTATCTGCAGAACCAGCTGATTAATTATTTAGGTTATCCTTGCGAAATTCACCAAGTGACCACCGAAGACGGCTACATTCTGAAAGTGTTTCGTATTCCTTATGGTAAAAGTGGTCGTGGTGCTTACTCGAAGAGGCCACCCGTGTACGTGCAACATGGCATTCTGAGTTCCTCGGACGATTTTGTCATTAGCAAAGAAACTCAAAGTTTGGGTATGTTTCTAGTTTATTATGTTTCTTATACTGTGGTACCATCCGGAGGGGGGGGGGGGGAAACATAAATATTTATTCAGCCACCTTAAACTACAATTTCATGAGCTTTTAGGGTTTGTGTTGGCTGATGCTGGATTCGATGTGTGGCTGGGAAATTTCCGTGGCAATAAATATTCATTGGGACACACGCCACCTATTCCAAGTGAAAAAGAATTTTTTAACTTTGGGTCAGTAATCCCAATTTTGCACTTCAAACATTGACTTAAAAATCTGAATTTCATTTTTATATATTTTAATACTAAATTAGTTTCGATCAAGTTGGTCAGTATGATATTCCAGCCGTAATCGACCACATTCTTAAAGTGACCGGCTACAAAGAGCTTCAGTACATTGGTCACTCTATGGGAGTGACCACATGTTTAGCCATGTTGTCCACTAAGACAGAATATAATTCAAAAGTGCGACACTTTCATGCATTGGCTCCGGTTGCTTATTTGAAAAATATTCGAACTCCTATCGCACTCCTGTCGGTGTTTGTGAATGAGCTTCAGGTGCTATGTAATAGGAAGTGACCACTGGTCACTCATAAGACTCAATGCATTTTTTTTTAATTAATAATTTTTAATTTTTTGTTCTTTGCAGTTTCTTTTAGATGCGATTCATTATTATTATTTTCTACCCGATTATGATTTTATTAAATTTCTTGGACTGGGATGTAGTTCGATTTATCCAGGAATTTGCAAAGGAATTTTAGGGCTTTTTGGTGGCCCAGATCCTCAACAATTGAATTCTGTAATATTATTTATATTGCAAAATGCGACTTTAATAATATTTGCAATTTAATTTTGCAGACTAGATTGCCAATTATATTTTCTCATTATCCAAGTGGTACTTCAACAAACGTTGTAGTTCAATATGGACAGGTTTGTAAAGTAATTAGTTAATTTTAGCTAATTTTGGTTTCTCTTAATTTTGTTTCCTGAAAGACAGAATTATCAGAGTTGAGAAAACCAAGGACAACTTTATATTAAAGTTTTATTGTAGGTTGTTTTTTTTTTGCGAAGTTTAATTTGGTAATTCTATTTGTCTTAGCAAGTTAATTCTGGCAAATTTCAAAAATACGATTACGGAATTATTGGTAATCTTCGAGTACGGTCAAGTATGTTAAAAAAATGACACGAAACGTTTTTCCATATCCAATAATTAAACGCATTATTTGTTTCATTTGGTTGGTTTCTAGGTAAATCCGCCTGAATACAATGTTAGTAAAGTGAGTACCAAAGTAAGCCTTTACTGGGGCCAAAATGATTACGTGGCTGATCCACGAGATGTGGCCCATTTGCGTGACGAACTACCAAACTGTGTTGATTTCTACCGAGTTCCAGATCCTCTTTATGCTCATTATGAATTTCTGTATGCCATTGACAATGCCAAATTATTATATAATTATCTTGTATCTAAATTAGATAGATATTAATAATATAATTAAGACCATATTGCATAATGCAATATAAGTAAATTATTAATTTTTTTTAAAATACTTGGCTACACTTATTGTGCAATTTTGAACACAGTTAATAAGAATTAATAAATTTACATTGAGTTGCAGAAAATATCTATCAATTTTGAACAGTTTTTGCTTTTATTTTGTTTTTAATTTAAACTTAAGAGCCTAAATATAGCGTTTGTTTCAAATTTTCTCCGAATGTAGGCACTGCAATCGTTGTTGATTGAAAAAACGGTTTTCCCGGTTCGAAGTCACATAATAATTAATAGAAAAATAATTTCGCGTGCTAATCTTATAAAAAGCAATCAGCGTGAAGCCAATAGATTAATGCACGTGCTAATTTTTGTGTGATTGTTCTAAGTCGTTTTTAATGGGAGTTCTTCAAATGTTTGGGTGACGGTTTTTTGCTCCTATGGGACTTAACATGGAGTTAAAAAACGTACGATTTTAAACGTTATTAAAAAATAGAAGGACCTTTTCAAAATTTATAAAAAGGAAACACCGTGAAGCCAATACATGAAAGTATGTGCTAATTATTTTGTTATTGTTCTAAATCGTTTTAACGAGAGTTTTTCAAATGTTTGTGGGACGGTTTTGGGGCCAATGGGATTTAACATGGGGTTAAAAAAACCAACGACTTTGAACCTTGTTTAAAAATAGAAGGACCTTTTCAAAAATTATATAAATCGAGCACGTGAAGAACAATACTTTTTATTGCATTTTGCGCTTTACTGTATTTTAATTGAGCAATTGTGAAGCGATTTCTTGCAGTTTTAGTAACACCATATAAGAACACTCATTTGTCTCGTTGTCGTCTGCTCAAAACAACAAGATGGACGTCCATCTAGGCTCTTAAGATGATTTATGAAACAGATTTCGATCATTCTTGTCTTTCAGAAGGGCAAAATTAAGAGAATCTCAGAATTTCTTTTCGAAACTAGAAGGGTAGCTCAATCACTTCATGAAATTTTCGTGCAAAAAGCACCTCTGAAAAAAAGGTGCTAATATAATGGAAAGTAGCATTGCTACTGTATAACATTACAATACAAAGTGTCCATATGTCAAAAATAGTTACTAATTATATAAAAAGTTTCAATATAACAATCAGATCAGGATGTGTGGTATCTGTTTTCATTAAATTTTGTAGGAACAGTTGTTCCAACTGCCATGAATATGGATGCCTACAGTGGCTGTGTCGAACACAACACCATATTATACTTAATAAAACTGTATATAAAAGCTGCATGAACCAAATAAAAGTTTGGCAAAGTGCAAAATGAATTTTGTTACAGCAATACAAGTTTTCTTTTTATTGGAATCAACGGTGGCCACAGTGATGGCCACTGGCCACTTGATGTTCTCAATATCCTCATATTTCTTATTACAATCTGCAGGACTAAAATATCCAGAATTCTTCTTCGAAACGGTGATATTCTAAAGAATGTCTTAACACATTGATTACCCTAAAACTTACCAATGTTATTTATTTTGCAATCGGCAGAACCAGCTGATCGAATATTTAGGTTATCCTTGCGAAATCCACCAAGTGACCACTGAAGATGGCTACATTCTAAAAGTGTTTCGTATTCCTTATGGTAAAAGTGGTCGTGGAGCTTACTCGAAGAGGCCACCTGTGTACTTAGAACATGGAGTTCTCGGTTCCTCGGACGATTATGTTATGAGCAATGCGAACCAAAGTTTGGGTATGTAACATGTTAGTTGATTATGTCTCCGAAAGTGTGGCACCAACTTCACAACAATTGCATGCGTTTTTAGGGTTTATGTTGGCTGATGCTGGATTTGATGTGTGGCTCGGAAATGCTCGTGGCAATCAATATTCATTTGGACACATACCACCTATTCCAAGTCCTAAAGAATATTTTAACTTTAGGTCAATAACCACAATCTGCACTTCAAACAATCACTTTAAACTCTGAATTTCTTTATATAAAACTAAATAGTTTCGACCAAGTTGGAGAGTTTGACCATCCAGCCATGATTGACCACATTCTTAAAGTCACCGGTTACAAGGAACTTCAGTACATTGGTCACTTTATGGGTGTGACCACATGTTTAGCCATGTTGTCCACTAAGACTGAATATAATTTCAAAGTTAGACATTTTCATGCATTGGCTCCGATTGCGTGGTTGAATTATGTTCGAGCTCCGAGCGTACGGCGCCTGGCGCCGAATGTGAATAAGATTCAGGTCACCGTAATAAAGTGACCACTGGTCACTCATAGAGACCTATAATACATTTTATTAATGTCGTTTCTCTTTTCTGTAGTTGCATTTAGATGAGAAACATTATTACAATTTCCTACCGAATAACGAGTTTACCAAATTGTTTGGACTACAATGTGATTCAATTATATCAGGATTCTGCAAAACTATTATGGGGCTCGTTTGTGGCCCGGATCCGTATCAATTGAATACTGTAATATTTTATACTATAGTAAACCTGTCGTGCAATTTGCACGAAATGACACGGGGAACTTTTGTCTCGCAACAGTCTCTAGACTTCGGAACATTGTTGACAGTCGCTTGACAAGGCCAGATACTTGCACAATGCACAATGGGTTTACTAGTATAGTATATTTGGAACCGGATTTAAAGTGACCACCAAGTGACCATCCATTCAAATCCTGCTCTAATTAATATTGCAGACTAGATTGCCAATTCTATATTCCCATTATCCGTCTGGAACTTCGACAAACACAATGGCTCAATTAGCACAAGTTCGTAAATATTGTTTAAATTGAAACATTTGTAACTTTTTTTTTTAAAGAAAAAGGATTCAAGTACTTAATTTTTTAGAAGCAACTTCCAAAAATAGATTCAAAGTGTATTTTAAACAAGAACAGTAAAAGAATCAAGTGGTATTAGTAATTTTGATGATGCTATCTTTTATTTTAAACTTTTTATTATCAGTTTGAAATTTTGAAGTGTTTTGTTGCACAACAAGTAAAAAAAAGTTAGCATCTTTCAAATGTTTATTTTAAAAGATATTCTCAGGAAAATATGATCACGCAATTCGTTTACTCTTCTAGTTTCGAATACACTTTGAATTTCATTGAAAAGATGTTTCTAAAATACGAAGTATTTGAATTTCCGCACTTACTGTATGTAATCTTAGCAAAATTAATCTAAAAAAAAACGCCAATTATTGCTAATTTTATTTTAAAATAAAATTCTAAATATTCTTTGTATTTTTTAAGGTGTATAATTCCGGAAAATTTCAAAAATACGATTACGGAATTATTGGTAATCTTCGAAAGTACAATCAAGTATGTTTTAAAATTGACACAAACACGTTTTTCATATTAAAAATTAATTGCATTATTTTTCATATTTGGTTGTTTCTAGTCCACACCACCTGAACACGACCTAAGTAAAGTGAGTACGAAAGTAAGCCTTTACTGGGGCCAAAATGACTTCTTGGCTGATCCACGAGATGTGGCCCATTTGCGTGCAAAACTACCCAACTGTGTTGATTTCTACCGAGTTCCCTACTCTCTGTATTCACACATGGATTTCGTGTTCGCCATTGACAATGCCAAATTATTATATAATTATCTTATATCTAAATTAGATAGATATTGATACATATTTTTTTATTAATTAATTATTGAAATAATATTTCACAATACGTCATTAAGAAGTCAATGTTAAGTGAATTTAACATTGACTCCTATGGCGCATTGTGGCAACATTTCTCTTAATAACCGGTTTTTTGCTTCTAATTTTTGGCCCTGAAAATCTAATAAATTCAAAATGTGAGTTGAATAATATTAATAAATTAACTTTTAAAATCAACCTTAATTATGAATATTTCATTTTACTTTTTATTATTTGGTCAGGTTTTTTTTTGTTAAGGTGGCTCAATAGATATTTATTCTTGTTTTTGTTTATGCTTCGTAGATATATTTTTGAAACTTTTGGACACAAAAGTGCATTATTTTTTAGAAACATTGTGAAAAAAATTCAAATTGTTTTCAAAACTAGAATGGGAAAAGATTATGTTAAAAGTTTTTTCATTGCAATATCTTAAAAAATAAACAATTTTATAGTTCAGTTTGAAAAATGACCCGTTTTTTTTTACGTTTTTCTATTGACATTTCATGAAAAAACTATTTGCGGCCATTTTTCAAACTTTGCCATAAAAAGTTTATTTTGAAAAATATCATTATTGAAAAAAACTTTTATCATTATCACCAACTATTCTAGTTTCTAAAACACTTTGAATTTTTCTGTAATGTTTCTTCTGAAAAACGTTCGCTTGAAAAATACGAAAAAATGCAGATTGTTTTCAAAACTAGAATGGTAATAGATGATGCTAAAAGTTTTTTCATTGCAATATCTTAAAAAATAAACAATTTTATAGTTTAGTTTGAAAAATGACCCGTTTTTTTTACGTTTTTCTATTGACATTTCATGAAAAAACTATTTGCGGCCATTTTTCAAACTTTGCCATAAAAAGTTTATTTTGAAAGATATCATTATTGAAAAAAACTTTTATCATTATCACGAACAATTCTAGTTTCTAAAACACTTTGAATTTTTCTATAATATTTCTTCTGAAAAACTTTCACTTGAGAAATATAAATTTTCTCAAAACCGCAAGGTTTTTGGAGGGAAGAGAGATCTCCTATAAAACATAATAGACACTGCAATGGTGCCATTTGGAAGGACAAATTCAAAATAAATATCTACTCAGCCCCCCCCCCCCCCCTTTCAGAGCTAAGTTTTCTTCATGTTTTCGATCTCTGCGATTGTCAACATCATTTTGTCGCCTGGAAGTCTTTCAAAAGTTGCCTGTGTGCTAATTGCCTCTAATACCTTGTACACAAATAAGTTAAATGAATACAAATTAAATGTATTTAGGTGAATTATACGGAATCCAGTTAAGGACATACAAACCAAATAAAAATTGACTTTTATTATTAATATTTTAAATTGAAATACTAAATCAATAGTTTATCTAATTATATTTCAGTATTAACTCAATATTTTCAGATTAATTAACTGAATAAATTGAATTCGACATATTGTGTGTTTGTCCTTCACAGGGCTCTGTAGAACACATTTATTATTTAAATTCATTTAAATTATCAGGTGTGTACTTAGGTATAAGTCATAGTTATGAACCGCAAATTTATGTTAATTAAAAAAGTTGATAAATTTTTTTAATATTCTCTTCCTTATTATTTTTTTAAAAAAACTTTTTCCTACAAAAGTTGCAGTCAAAACAAATAGGTCACAATTTCTGACCTTAACACAGTAATCTTAAGATGGTTTAATTTAAGTCATTTTTTTAAAGAAAAATCTTGTTACAGAAAGTAAAAAGTTGTTTCCTTTTTTTACTTTTGTTTTAGTTCAAGGAAGTCAAGTTTGTTACATTAAAATTTATAATATTGTAATTAATAGGTATCGGATTTTCATGCAATATCAAAAGCAAATGTTTCTTAATCTGTGGCCCCAAAGAGCCACTAATTCTGAAGTAATCATCATCATCATCATCATCATTAGAGCAACTACAATTGTTTTTTTTTAATCAAAAAGGCTCGTTAGAGGCTAGATCTCTGGATACTACCAGTTATCAACTAGAGTTCTAGCCTCTAACGAATGTTTTTGATTAAAAAAAAAACATCCATAATTGTTAACCTAAAGATCATTAAAGCAAATGCAACTATGGCTTTTTCTAATAAAAAAAAGACTGGTTAGAGGCTAAGTTGTCGGCTTACTATCAGTTGTTAACTAGAGTTGTCGCCTCTAACTATTAATGGTAATTAATAGGGTTCGGATTTTTATGTACTATTAAGCCAATATCAAGCAAATATTTCTCAATCTGTGGCCCAAGAGCCAATTGTGAAGTAACAACCAGGTTTAGAAGATCAACCAACAAGTATGGTTTTCAATGAAAAACACCTGGTTAGAGGCTATAACTCTAGTTGACAACTGACGGTAACCGGAAACATCTAGCTTCTAACCAGCCTTTTGGATTAGAAAAAGCCATAATTGTAGTTGCTCTAATGATGATGATGAGGATGATGCGTTGATGATGATTACTTCACAATTAGTGGCACTTGGGCCACAAATTGAGAAGCACTTGCTTAATATTATTGCATAAAAATTCGAACCCTAACCATCAGTATTAATAGTTCGAGACTAGAAGTAACTAATTGACAACTGATAGTAACCAGGCATTTTTGATTAGAAACAGCCATAATTGCAGTTGTTCTCTTGCTTCACAATTGGGCCGAATTGGCACATGGGCCACAAATTGATAAACATTTACTTTTGATAAATTGCATAAAAATCCGAGCCTAGTAATTAATAATTCTTAAACATACATTGTATATTGAAAACACTGGACAAAGGTAAACTACTTTATTCTAAGAAACGAAAAACGTGGACAGTTTATTACAAGGGCAACTTAGGCCCAAATTCAAGAAAGATAATTTAGCCCTTGAAGAACAAGCTGAACAACTTGAACTCTCTAAACAAGGGTTCCAACATAGAACATTTTATTGTTTTATTAAGTGCTTTTTGAAACACGATGTTTTTTTTAGGTTCGGAACCCTGTACAGAGAGGGTTGAGGTTCAAGTGCAAAATTTTTTTACTTGAATTTCGGTTTTAGTGGTCACATTATGGTCAACTCTCACTCGCACTTTTAGAAGAAAACGTTTATTTTCTGAAAACATAATAATTTTTTTATAACAAAATGATGACCATGATTTTGATGTCTTGAGGGCTAAAAAAATAATTTCAAAGAGACATAAATTAAAAGTGAGTGAAATTTGAAAAGAGAAACTGATTTTCATTTTGAAGTTGTTTTTTACAAAGAGATAAACTTTTATTCTTTGTCTTCTGATAATTATTAATTATATAAAAAAAAACAAATAATGCATTTTCTACAATATATTTTCTTATTTAGTTGTTTCCTAATATGTATTCAATGTTTATTTCTTGATGGACTACTGGACAATGCATTGGATTTCATAGGAATGGACAGCAAAGGTCGTGGTTTTGGTGGAACGGATCCTTCTGTAAATCCTGAAGCTCTGATGACCACAGTAAGTAGGAACACATTATTTTGACTTTTATTTTTCATTTTCAACTTTATTTTATTACATTATTATATGAAGAGAATTTTTTTTAAAAAAAAACTAGCAAGTATATTAAAAACTAGAAGAGTAGCTCAATGTCTTATAAGGGTATTTTCATGTTGATATCTTTCAAAATAAACTTTTTATGTCAGTTTCAAAAATGAATCAACTGTAACCAGATGATTTATTTTAAAAGATATCAAACATGAAAATACCCTTAAGTAATTGAGCTACCCAGCATACCCTTCTAGTTTCTAGAACACTTTCTAGTTTCTCTAATTTTTATTCTTCTGAAAGGTAAAAATAATCAAGCTTTACAATAATCACACTTTAAAATTCGGTTAAATTAAATTAACTAATTTAATTTAATTAATTTAACTGATTTAAAATAATTTTGATTAAATTAACTGATTTAAAATAATTTTGTTTAAATTAACTGATTTAATTTCCTTTGGATTAAAGTAACTGTCTTCATTTAATTTTAATTAATATAATTAAATTTTAATTAATTTAGTTTAATTCAATTTTAATTAATTTAGTTCAATTCAATTTTAATTAATTTAGTTTAATTCAATTTTAATCAATTTAATTTAATTTAATTTTAATTAAAGAAATTTTATTTTATTTTAATTAAAGTAATTTTATGTTATTTTAATTAAAGTAATTAAATTTTAAGTAAAGTAATTTAATGCAATTTTAATTAAAGTAATTTAATTTAATTTAAATTAAAGTGGTTTAATTTAATTTCAATTAAAGTGGTTTAATTTAATTTAAATTAAAGTAATTTTATTTTATTTAAAGTAATTTAATTTTAATTGAACTAACCGATTTAATTTAATTTGTTTAATTTTTTGAACGTTGCTAATGTTGCTAAATATCAACTAAAATTTCAAATATAAAGCTTTTATAATTTCTGAACTATATTTCATTTTAAACTATTTAGGTGCTCCACTCTTTTAATATTTTAATAATATGAAATTTAGGACGTTAAGTTGTGGAACATTATGAATATTAATTGTCAAGTTAATTGCAATTAAATAGATTTTTTTTAAATGCCTTTTTTGTTTAGTGGGCCACTTTTGCATTTTCAAAGAGCCAATTGCTTTTATTATGAGTCGGGCCATTCAAATTGGTGTCATTTAAATTTATTAATTATTGGAATTTTTCATTTACTAAAACATCAAGAGTTAAATTCATAATTCCAAAATTGAGGTCTTACAATCAGGGCGCATTCTAGTATTCTATTTAATGAACATTTACAATGGTTGAATTCCATCAGATTTTGTATTCTATAACAGGTCAAAGGTCATCTTATCTTTCTTGCATTTTTGTTAATATTACAGACTGAGTTAATGCGGTACCATGGGTACCCATCAGAAACCCATAAAGTGGTCACTTCAGATGGATACATTCTGGAATTGCATCGGATTCCTTATAGTAGATTGAACCGGACCAGAGGGTCACAAAGGACACCCGTACTGGTCCTTCACGGATTTCTCAGTGCCTCATCTACATGGCTTATAAACGGACAAAAAGAGAGCCTGGGTAATGGAGGCCTCAACTCAAACTCTCTTGATTATTTCTCACTTTCAGGATGTTAATTGAAGAGGAAATTGAATGTATTTTTTTAGAAACTAGAAGGGTAGCTCAATCACTTAAAGGTGTTTTCAATATTGCTTTATATATGAGTTTGAAAATGACCCAATTTTAATGAAAACACCCTCAAGTGATTGAGTTACCCTTCTAGTTTCTAAAACACTTTCAAGTTTCTCTTTAATTTTGTTTTTCTGAAACACGGAATAATCAAAGTTCGAAAATCAGCTGTTCAATAAACCATCTTAATAAATCAATAAACTATTGGCACCAATTTAAATTTGAATGTTTTCTCGTAGGTTTCATACTTTCCGACGAAGGTTACGATGTGTGGCTGGGAAACCTTCGTGGAAACCGGTTCAGCCGAAGGCACAGTGGCATTTCACCTGATCATTGGGAGTTTTGGAACTTCAGGTAAGTTGGGAAATTTCGGAGGTCACTGGTTACCTCTTTAGTGGTCAGTTATAAAGCTCAGTGTGTCATCATCTTGCAGTCTCGATGAACATGTACTCTATGACCTGCCAGCCATGATTGACCACATACTGGACACTACTGGTCATAAGCAACTGACCTTTATTGGTCACTCACTGGGAGGTACTACTGGAGTTCTGATGTTGGCATCAAACCCTGAATACAACAAGAAGGTCAGTATGTATTGAATAGTATGGTCACTGAACATACAAGTGGACAATGGTCAGAATTTATTTGTGTCATTTGTGTTCCAGGTTAAAGTGGCTGTTTTTCAGGCTCCGGTCGTTTATGCCAGATACATTAAAAACCCTCTTCGGTTACTGGCACTTTATCATAAAGAAGTCACAGTAAGATTTTCTTGGACATTGGTCAAGAAATGAGATCGTCATTTAATTGTTATGTTTTTTTTTGTGTGGTTTCTAGTCCTTGTGGGAAATTATTGGCCAACAGGAACTGCTTCCATCGACAGTGTTTAGCCGTGCTTTGGGTCAAACAGTGTGTAATGGATATCCAGGGGTCATCATATGTGAGGCGTTGAGTATGATGATCGGAGGATATAACGAGGAATTACTCGAAAAGGCAAAATCAGTCAGCTATTTTATGAAATATTTATGAGAGAAACCACCATTTGACACAAAGAGCTCCACAGTGTCCGCATTTTGTAAAAGTGACACTAAGAGCTCCGCACTTTTCCAGGCGTGGTCTCAATAGCTATACACAGTCAATAAAAATGACACCAAGAGCTTTATTCATACTCAGTGTGCCCTCAAAAGCTCCACAGTTTCCACGTTTTGTCAAATGTGACACTAAGAGTTTCGCACTTTCTCAGTCGAACCTCCTCAGAACTCCACTGTGTCCACATTTATCTTGAAAGTGACATCAAGAGTTCTACACATTTTCAGTGTGATCTCAAGAGCTCCACATTCAATCAAAATGACACCAAAAGCTCCATTCGTGCTCTGGATGCCCTTAAAAAGGTCCACTGTGTCCACATTCAATAAACGTGACACTAAGAACTCCACATTTCCTCAGTATGTATTAAAGAGCTCCACAGTGCCCATATTTACTAAAAGAGACACCAAGAGCTTTACACATTCTCAGTGTTAGTTCAAAAGCTTCACCTTAAATAATGGTGACACCAAGAGCTCTAATCGTACTTAGTGTACCTTTAAGAGCTCCACAGTGTCCAGATTTACTAAAAATGACACTAATAACTTCACACTTTCTCAGTTTGACACCAAGAACTCCAAACTTTCTAGGAGTGACAGTAGGAACTCGTTTGTCTGAGAGTTATTCTTATATTAGTTTTACTCTCAAGTTCTAGATAGCCACCACCCACCACATGGCTATGTGGTGGTCATTTGAAAATCCACTGACCACTTGACCACTGGAATTAATATATGTTTTACGACTTTTCCAAATGTAGGAAAGATTGCACGTCTTTTATTCTCATTTTCCAGCTGGAACTTCATACAAACTATTTACACATTTAACTCAGGTTAATTAATTAATTAATAAATTAATTAACAAGAACTCTTAAATATTTTTTTTAATTAAGAAAATAATTAATATCTTATAATTTTTTTTTTCAGATTTTCAAAGCAAAACAACCTCAGAAATTTGATTATGATAGACAGGAAAATTTAGTGCGATATGGTCAAGTGAGTGGACAGTGGTCACTTGATTTTTGTTTTATAAATATTTCTATTTTTTTTTAAAAAAATTTTAAACTTTTACAGCCAATTCCTCCAAAATACAACATAAGTTCAATTAATGCCTCAGTGGTCATTTTCTGGGGTAAAATGGATTTGTACGTTGACCAGGAAGACATTGAGAAATTGGCCGGAGAGATCAAGAGTCTCCATCTTTTAGAAAGGGTGCCCTTTGACCTTTGGACACATCAGGATTTTCAAATGGCAAAAGATGCAAAGAAACATCATTATGATAGGCTTATTGAAGTCATTAATAAATTCTAAATTTATATTTTATTGTTTTATTAAATTGTTTTATTTCAGTTATCTCTTGTTTTAATTTTTGTTAGTTGTTAAGGTGATATATGGGGCGCCGGCCCCTTTGACCCACGGAGATTTATTTGTTTTTAGGGCTCAGGGGCTATGGACAGCTCTTAAATATTGTGAAATATTTCATCTTAGTTTTTTTTAAAAAAAAAAATTTATTTAGTAAATGTTTTTAATAGAAATGCGTTTTCTAGTTTCATATAAAATTTCACTCATTTCTAATGAGCTATTTGGTCTTTTTTAATTTTAAAAATGCTTAAATCTTTGATGTTTTATGGTTTTTGAGACTCTTATGCCCCTGAGCCCTTTTAGAGAATTTCAATTTTTTTCTGTTTGTTTCAGAAAAATCAAAGATTTAACTTAATTTTTTTCTTATTTAATATTTCTAATTTTAAACTTTTAGAGTTATATGGGCTTTTTTAGACCCTCTTCAGGCATTTTCAAGTCTTTTCAGGCCTTTTTTTAAGGGCTTTTAAGAATATAAGGGACCCAATGTAAAAATCTAAAAATTAATGAAAAAATACACCCTGAAAGTTTGTTTCATCCAAAAAATGTTTTACTTTAGATGCTGGCGCCATCTATAGGTTATGTTTTAAACTTCCTAAATTTTCTCGACTCCGAATCGTAAAAGGTTCTCGAATCTCTCGACTCCGAATCGTAAAAGGTTCTCGAATCTCTTGAATGCGAATCGTAAAAGGTTCTCGAATCTCTTGAATCCGAATCGTAAAAGGTTCTCGAATCTCTCGAATCCTTCAAATATAAGAATCCTATATAAGAAGATACAAATAAATGAAATAATATTAAATATTAAATTATTAATAATAAAAAAACACAGTGTGGCTTCCCTCAGGATCGCCACAAGGTGATGATATTGGTGATCCCCGGATACCACCGAAATTGAAACAATCGCCGGTTTTTTTTGTTAGTGAACGCTTCTATTGGACGTCAATGGAGTTAAAACTAATTTTACCAAATGTTGTAACCATTTTTTTAAAAGGTTAGGATTCGAAAGATTCGAGTTATCAAATCTCGAATATTTTTCAAGATTCGCGGGATTCGAGGATTCGAATGACACATCCCTAGAAGAATCTAATCTAACCTAACAGGCGGAAAGATACAGTCATTTTCCCCGCCCTTTTATGAGCGTAAGACCAAATAACCAATTGGAAATTGAAAAGGGCTTGCCATGTGACGTTAAATCACATAACAAACCAATTAAAAGTTGTCAGTCCTCATAAAAGAGGCGGGGCAAACGACTGTATCTTACTGTCTTTACTTGCCTGTCTAACCCAGTACTAACCCTCTAATCCAACACTAACCCATTAACCTAACCTAACCCAATACTAACCCACTAACCTAACACTTTATACATGGACTCTATGTAATAGTTGAGTGTAGCGCCGCCTGTCTTCAAACATTTGAAACATTAATTAAAAAAGTTCCATGTTAAAAATCCTATACCTCAAAAAAAAGTTTTTGCTTTTTGGCAAAAATTTTTTTAACGGAGACGGTGGCTCCATCTACTATGGCTGAATTTTTATTTAATTTTATTTATTGTTTGAGGCGTTGTTAAACAATTCCTAAGTATAATTAATAAGGTGAGGTGTTGCAGGTGTCAGTTTGGCTGAAGTGTTAGCATCTGGTCCTTGTGTTCTTATGGTCAAGGGGTTCAAACCTCAGTGTTGTCGAACAGTTTTTTCATGTATTTCGATTTTCAAAAATTATGGGAAAAGCGAAATTTCGATGTTTTTTTTTCTTATCGGAATTGCCATTCGTGAATTTAAGACTACAAAAATGTGCGTTTAATATATTACAATATGTAATTTTCGGATACAAATGAGTTAAAGTTTTCATGCATATATATATTTTTTAGTTTGATTTAATGTAAATAAACTTTTCTTTAAGAAATAAAGAAAATAACGTTGTAATTTTATCATGAAACTGATGAAACTGAATATATAAACGTTTTTCAGGGTCTTAGCAATATGGCCGGTAAGCCACACCCCTGCATTTTCATCCCCAAAACTTGGCTTCACTCAAAACAGGCAGCAGTAGACAGCTTCAGAATTTTTTTTGGCTCCGCCCTTCTATGAGCGTCATCAATTTCTAATTGGTTGTAACCTAACTGAACACTAATCCATTAACCTAACACTAACCCACTAACCTAACACTTTATACATGGACTCTATGTAATAGTTGATTGTAGCGCCCCTGTCTTGAAACATTTGAAACATTAAATAAAAAAGTTCCATGTTAAAAATCCTATACCTCAAAAAAAAGTTTTTGCTTTTTGGCAAAATTTTTTTTTAACGGAGACGGTGGCTCCATCTACTTTGGCTGAATTTTTTTTTAATTTTATTTATTGTTTGAGGCGTTGTTAAACAATTCCTAAGTTTAATTTATTTGCTTTGGGTTTGCAGTTGCCTGTGTGGCTGTGGGTGTAAGTGAGCTGTTCTTTGTTTCAGGCTTCACAGGTTCGAATCCTGTTAAGGTTAGTTAAATTTTATCTATATTAATTTATAGAGCATAATCGATTTTTTTGGCTCTAATTAATCGATTAATTGAATCGATACGACATCTTTTGATTAATCGATTGAATCGATTCAAACCAAGTAGTGCCATCTAGTGGTAAAATAGTGCAGTTTATTGTCTTTATTTTGTCGGAACCTCGTTGTCGTATTTCGTACGTTTTGTTGCCGTTTGTTTCACTGATATTTTTCATTATAAACGCGTAAATTACTGAAATATCATCAAAATGTCTTACAAGGGAACACAGAAGGTGCAGAAGGTTATGGTTCAACCTATCGTATCCTTTTATAGAATGAAAATAAACATAAAGGATGAAATTTGGCGCGAATGACAGTGGCGAGGGGTAGCGTTGATGGCATGACGTCATTTGTTTGAAGCTAAGCATTTTATTACGGCTGGTTTGTACTAATATGGCGTCTTGTGTTAAGTTTATTGTGTTTAAAAAAAAAGACGCCATGTTACGTCAACCAAATTTAATACTGTTTGCTATGCTTCAATATTTTTTCGAAGGCTTTAAAATTGCAATAGACGATTTACTTTAATGTATTTTTTTGTGTAATTTCCTAGAAAAATGTTAAAAAATATTTATATTGTTGTTTTTTTACTTAATTCAAATTGTTGTATCTTACAGAATCTTATTTTTAGGTATCTTCAGAACGTAAGTTTGGTTGTTTCTGATGTTGTCCACTTTGTTATATGGATTCCTATGGAGGGACTGCTGACCAGTGGTCATTTTAATATTGTTTTCCTTTTTCTTCTTATTTTTAGAAAGCTAAAATTCAAGTTTGGTTGTACGAGAATGTGAATATGCGTATCGAGGGTCACATTGTGGTACGAATACGAAGAAATTCAATTTTCTCATGTTTACGAACAATATTCGAATTTTAACATTTGACGAGAAATTTTATAAATTAAATTATTAAACTCTTGTTTTTATGTTTCATTGTTTTATGTAGGGTTTTGACGAATATATGAATCTGGTTTTAGACGAAGCCGAAGAAGTTTCGATGAAAACGAAACAACGAAAACCTATCGGTATTTTTTTTTTTCGTTGAAAATATTTGCAAAATGAAAGTGAACAATCGGAATAAGAAATTTTGGTATTTTACATTGCAAGAAGGGGAAATTGAAACTTGTTTTAAAAACTAGATTAGTAAATGAATCATTTGAGATGTTTTTTATGAACAGATAATTTTAAAACTCTGATAATTTTATGTAAATATTGATTATTTTGCTTTTCAGATGAAACATCGAGAAGTAATTGAAAGTGATTTAGAAACTAGAAGAGTAAATGGATCGTTTATGGTAGTTTTCAAGTGTAAACGCTTCTGAAACTAGTTGTTTTTTTGTGTTTCTTGTGCAAAATTAAGAGAAACTTGAATGTGTTTTTAGAAACTAGAAGGGTAGCGCAATCACTCTTAAGGATATTTTCAAAATAAACGTTTTAGATTCCTTTAAGTAAACAACATTGTTTTATTTTTATGTTTATTTTTGAAAGATATCAACAAGAAAATACTCTTTTTAAGTGATAGCGTTACTCTTCTAGTTTCTAAAACTCTTTCTAGGTTTTCTAACGTTTTTCATGAAAAAAAAAACATTTAGCATTATTCCCATCTTTTCTAGTTTCTAAAATACTTTGAATTTTGTTTGTAATGTTAAACATTTCAAGTGAAAAATATAAATTTTCTCAAAAGCGCGGGTTTCGGGTGGAAGAGACCTTAAAGGAGCATTACAGTAGCGCCATCTGGTGGGATATACAAACAAAATAAATATATCTATTCAGCCACCTTAATGTTGATTCTGAAACAGCAGAACAATGAGAGAGAGTATTCCAATTGTTCGTCTTCATTTGCATATTTTGCAAATGGCTGCTTTTTATAAAACTTATTAATTAATTTTTAATTAACACTTAATTACAGGACGAATTATGTTGAAAGGTGACAACATCACTCTCATTATGAACACTCAAAATCCAGTTCTCGGTTAGAGAACGAAAACAAAAGGTATTTAAAACATTTAGTTTAATTTTAATAAAATATATTTTAATTATTTTGATTGTTATTGTACACGCAGCGCCACCTATGGTGAATTGTATGGATAAATATTAAAAGGGATGTTTTTTTTTTAAATAATTTTGTGTAAAAGTAAATAAAAAATATTTGTTTGTATGTTGGCATGGTAATAATTTGTTTGTGGCTGGTGGCGCCACCTATAATTCATTTATGTGTAACCCCCCAAAAGAATAGTGCATTTATAAATCAGAGGAAACTTGTTAGAGGCTATTAATTCAAGACGACTTCTTGGTTAATTGCATATTTGCTTTTTGAATTGCAAACGTGAATGAATATTGTAAGAATTATAGCCTCTAAACAGGTTTCATTGATTGAAAAACTGCTTAATTCTATGTAGCCAGCTTCTCAAGCTGCTTTCAAAGCGCTTAAGGTGTTTTTGAAGTGCAAACACATCTCGAACTCTGATTATTCTGTCTTTCAGGTACAAAATGAAGAGAAACTTGAATGTGTTTTAGAAACTAGAAGGGTAGGCGTAAATTGGGATTGAAAAGTGGGGTGGCAAGAGTTGGGAGACCAAGAACAAAAAAAAACCTAGTAATGCATTGCATTTTTGGAAGGATGAAAGAACTGAAATAAAGTCAGGAGGGTCCAACAGACTTCGGAGGGCCAGAAAACCCCATAAATTCAAAAAAGTTAATTGTCGAAAAATGAAATGATATTCCAAACATTCCATTTTCAAAAAATGGCCAAAAATGAAAGTCTTCTGGATGTCCTGAAAAGCACTGAAATGAAGTCAGGTGGGCCCAACAGACTTCAGAGGGCCATAAAAATAAAAAATACAAAAAAGTAAAAATTGTCGAAAAAATGAAATTCTTCAAAAATTTTGGAAAATTTTCAAAAAATGGCAAAAAATGAAAGTCTTCTAGATGCCCTGAAAAGCACTGAAATGAATTCAGGAGGGCCCAACAGACATCTGAGGAACATAAAAACCCATAAATTCAAAAAAGTAAAAATTGTCGAAAAATGAAATTCTTCAAAAATTTTGGAAAATTTTCAAAAAATGGCAAAAAATGAAAGTCTTCTAAATGCCCTAAAAAGCACTGAAATGAAGTCAGGAGGGCCGAACATACTTCGGAGGACCATAAAAACACATAAATTCAAAAAAGTAAAAATTGCCGAAAAATGAAAATATTCCAAGAGGAAAAGTTTAAAAAAATGGCCAAAAAATGAAAGTCTTGTAGATTGCCCTGAAAAGCACTGAAATGAACTCAGGAGGGCCGAACAGACTTCGGAGGACCAGAAAAACCCATAAATTCAAAAAAGTAAAAATTGTCGAAAAATGAAAGAGAAGAAAATTTTCTCTTGGAAAATTTTCAAAAAATGACCAAAAAATGAAAGTCTTCTAGATGTCCTGAAAAGCACTGAAATGAACTCGGGTGGGCCCAACATGTTGACTTCCGAGGACAAATAACTTGGTGACAAATGTGTGAACTTGTATCCTGTTTTTATTAAAATAATTTTAAGTAATTTGAAGAAAGAAAAAAAAAGAAAATTAATTTAGTTTTTTGGGGGGTGGCGGGTCGCGGGTCGCGACCCCACACGCCCCCCTTATTTAAGCCTATGACTAGGAAGTCTAGCACAATCATTTATAGGTAATTTTCATGTTCATAGCCTTCAAAATAAAGTGATTTTAAAAATAATAACTTCTAAGCAGATGATAATTTTTATCTATAAAAAGTTTATTTTGAAAGATAACAAATATGAAAATACTCTTCTAGTTTATTTTAAACACTTTCTAGTTTCTCTTAATTCTGCAGAATAATCAGAACTTTGTAAATCCAGCTGTTCAATAAATCATTTTAATTATTTTTTTTTTTTTTTGGCTTTACTCATGTAGCAAACTGATCAAGCCGCTTTCAAAAAGCGCTTAGAAACAGAACGACATACTAATTATTTCATTGAAGAAAATATTATTTGCGAGGGGATTTGAAGTGGGCGGAGTTTAAATAAACGAGCACGTGGATGCCGAAAAAAATATAGAAGGGGTGGAGCTTAACGTTAACAACCACGTGAAGGTTGAATATGAACAGGGGGTGGAGTTTAATGAATATCCAAGTTGAATGGAATATGAAAAGGGGCGGAGTCAAATCTAAAGAAGGAAGGAAAAGTTATGAATTGAGGGATGGAGGGGGGTAGGTTTTTTTTAGGTAAACAATTATATTGAAGGGGAGAGGTAGGAGGGAGGGAGGGAGCGAGACCGAAAAACAGAAAGAACAGCAAATAAATATATGTGAACAATAGTAGAAAATACACAAAATAAGAGACTAGACGGGCGCAGGTGGTTGACACAATATTTTTTATCAGTTATTTTTTTACATAGGTGAGAAAAAAATCGTTCAAATAAAAATATGAACAGCGAGAAATTCATCATTTCCTCCCGCCTCCCTCCCTCCCACCTCTGAGCGGCGGCGGCCGCCTTTTGAGATCCATTACAATTTTATAACTTGACTCCCTCCCCTTTTTTTTAAATAATAAACTCAACGGCACGCGCTCATTCGTTCGATTTAAAAAGTAAGACGAGTCAATGTTTAGATAAAGGGGTGGTGTTTGTTTTTATTATTATTATATATATTGGAGATTTGTAACCTTTTTTATATTTTACCGCATTTTGAGCTCTTATGTAGCTAAAAAGTAGCGAAAGAGCGGCGAGAGTAAAAACCGGGGACCTTTTTTTTTGAGGTTGTATCTTTTTCATTCAGTCATTCATTTTCTGTTGGTTTGGAAGGAATATTTTTAAGCCGCAATTATTTTTTTAAAAAAAAATATAATATAAATTAATTATGAAGAAAAAATTACCGGAAATTTTATAATATATGCAAATTAGATATTAATTTTTAATTTTGCAATTTAATTTTAAATTTGCATAAATTAAGAGTAAAACAAAATAGTAACTTTTTTTTTCTAATATTTTGTGTTGGTGGTGGTGGACATGTGGCTAAAATAATATCTTGGTTTTTTTTGCCGGTTTTTAAGATTATTTTTGATATTTTTTAATATCGATATTTATGCATAAATTTGCATAATTTCATTTATTTTTTTTTTTCGGGAAAAAAACAAACAAATTTGCATAATTTTAATTTTTGGTGCAAAATTGTGTCAAGTGGTTTTTTTTTTTGTGTTTTGTGTGTGTCTTCATGTGTTATATGACCAAATGGTATGGAGGAAGTATCAGTAGGCGAAATGGAACTTGTGTCGGTGACACTTGGGAGCTGTTTCTTTGGAGACACATTGCATTCTGTCAGGAACCTTTATGTTTCCTGTAGGCTAAAATTTACATAATTAATTAATTAGAAGAAGAAAAAATATATACAATCAAAACAGTTCCTATAATTACAATTAAAAAGATACTTTTTATAATTAAATTAACTTCAAAGAAAAAAATTTTTGGACCTTAATTTCTATGACCTTTATCGAATGCTAGCCCTTGGGGATTTCGATGCAATTGGCTACCATCATGCACATATTACTCTATGCATTCATTATAGATGTACTTTATGTGAAAACAGGTAAGAAAATTATAATTTTTAATTAAAACAATAAAAAAAGAGGTACCTTTAATCTTGATTTCCTCCTTTTTTATGCAAATTAAGGAGAGAATAATGGGAAATAGAACTGTGGGTGCATTAGGCTGCAGTTTCTGCAAGATTTTGAAAGTGTTTTTTTTTAGAAACTAGAAGATGTAAAATGAAACAAGCTTTTAAATTAATTTTTAGTTTAGATATTTTTCAAAATAAACTTTTTATGACAATTTTCGTTTTTTGAATATATTTTAGAAACTAGAAGAGTGAAATGATGATGAAACCTAAAGAAAGAATATAAATTATTCTATATTTATGCAAATTAAAGAGAACAATGGAAATAGGACTGAATTATTCTTCAAGAAATTGAAAGTGTTTTAAAAACTAGAAGGTGTAAAATGAAACAAGCTTTAAATTAATTTTTAGTTTAGATATTTTTCAAAATAAACTTTTTATGACAATTTTCAAATTTCACAATTTTCGTTTTTGAATATATTTTAGAAACTAGAAGAGTGAAATGATGAAACCTGAAGAAAGAATATAAATTATTCTATATTTATGCAAATTAAAGGGAACAATGGAAATAGGACTGAATTATTCTTCAAGAAATTAAGTGTTTTAAAAACTAGATGAGTAAAATGAAACCAATTAATTTTTAGTCTAGATATTTTTAAAAAAAATGAACTTTTTATGGCAATTTTCAAATTTTCGTTTTTGAAGGTTTTTTTTAATAGAAACTAGAAGAGTAAAATGAAAATTACAACTGAATTATTCTGCACTTTCAGAATGCAATATTAATGAATGAAATTGAAAGTGTTTTAGAAACTAGAAGAGTAAAATGAAACCGCGTAAATTAATTTTTAGTGTAGATATTTTTAAAAATAAAACTTTGTAGCAATTTTTCAGATTTTCGTTTTTGAAAGTTTTATAGAAACTAGAAGAGTAAAATGAAACCACTTAAATTGATTTTTAGTGTAGGTATTTTTTAAAAAATAAACGTTTTATGGCAGTATTCAAAATTTCACATTTTTCATTTTGAAAGTGTTTTAAAAACTAGAAAAGGGAAATAAAACCAGATAAGAATGAATATTTCTAAAATCAGGCAAAATGGTTACCTTTACTTATTTTTCTTGATTCATCTTTTTATATTTAATTGAAAAAAAAATCAGAATGTTTTAGAAAACTAGAAGAGTAGAATGACACAACTGAAATTGATTGTAGGTATTTTTTTTTTAAAATAAACTTTTTCTAACAGTTATATTTTTAATGTGTGTTTTTTTCACTTCAAGTTTGACCAATAATTTAAAATTAAAATATGTTAATTTTGAAACTTATATAAAATAGCTTATTTTTAAAAAAAATATCAATATAAAAATTGATCTAAATGATTCAGTTACTCTTCTAGTTTGTTATAAACATTAATATTAACAGAATAACCAGTTCTTTATTGACGTTTTTATAAATATTTAAGGCAGACTACGCAGACTCCTCAAATGCAATTGGTTCTCTCGATGTGGCTCGCGAGCCACAAGTGGCTTTCTAGTAAATTTGGCCCTTTTGAGCCTTAAATTTTGAATATCTCTCTGTAGATAGATTGTTAATAGCTTAAGAAAACCCTTTTTTTTTTTGCATAAGAAATATCCAATTTGCAGGCTTCACTGCAATGCAGCAATATAGTCTCTTAAGATGTGAATGGTTCAACAGGGGATTAAGAAATTACATTTTCTGATGTTATTTTTTGTTGTTGTTTGTTGAAAGGAGGTGGAATTGGTCATCTTTTATTATAGGTTTCAAATGGCTTTACTTTAATAAATGATATATTTGTTATTTGTATATAATGTATATGGTTAGACATAGAGACAGACAGAGAGAGAAAGAAAGAAAAACCGCTTTTATAATGCAATTGAATGCGTTGCCATGGTTACGGCATTGCACAGAACCAGGGTTAGTACACATTGAAGCCATTACACTTTGTCCAGGGGTACAGTATATCGTATCTTCATGTTAGAGTAATAACCACCTTACAGGGTGTCACAAAATTCTATATTCACACATATTGCAAATTATTTTTAAGGCTTTTTAAGATGATAAACAAAAAACTAGAATGGTTATTCTGCAATTACAGAAACAATATTAAGAAGAAAGTCTTTTTTAGAAACTAGAAGGGTAGCTTTGTATTCACACATATTGCAAATTCTTTGAGGTTTTAAGTTAGTATAAAACAAAACTAGAAAGCACAAATTATGAGAAACTAGAAAATGTTTTAGAAACTAGAAGGGTAGTTCTGTATGCGGACATATTGCAATTAATTTGAGGCTTTAAGATGATAAAAACTAGAAAGATTACTTTTATGTTCAAGTTTCATTCTTTATTACAGAAACAATATTAAGAAGAAAGTCTTTTAGAAAGTAGAAGGGTAGCCTTGTATTCAGGCATATTGCAAGTACTTTCAGGTTTAAGTTAGTATAAACAAAACTAGAAAGCACAAATCACGAAGAAATAGAAAGTGTTTTGGAAACTAGAAAGGTAGCTCTATACTGATACATATTGTAAATAATTTGAAGTTTTAAAATAATGAAAATACTAGAAAGAACAATGGAATCAGAACTATTGTTTTATTCTTTATGAAATTATGACAAATAATATTGAGAAGAAAGTCTTAGAAACTAGAAGGGTAGCTCTATATTCAGACATATTGCAAATGCTTTGAGGTTTTATGTTGGTAAAAAAAACTAGAAAGCCAAATTATGCGAAATTAAAAAAGTGTTTTAGAAAGTAGAAGGGTAGCTCTATATTCAGACATATTGCAAATTATTTTCAGTAAAAAAAACTAGAAAGAACAATGGAATTAGAACTGTGGTTTATTCTGCAATTACAGAAACAATATATAAAAGGAAAATGAGAAAATGTTTTAGAAACTAGAAGTGTAAATCAATCACTTGGTTTATGAATAGCTGATTTTTAACTCTTGATATATTGAAGTCTTTTCGAAGAGCAAATTTAAGAGAAAAACTAGAAAGTGTTTAATTTTGCTTCTTAAAAGTAGAATAACCAAAAGTATGATGGGGGGATGTATCTTCTAGTTTCTAACACACATTGAATATCTTATTAAAATGTTGTTTCTGATATCAAGAGTTCAACATAGAAAATGCACCCAGTATTCAGTTTGAAATTACTTAACAACAAAACGATTTTTTCGATTTTCGAAGTTTTTATTTCCCTTTTGTAAATTGTTTTACAATAGGTAACCTTTGACCTGTTCGTTTTCTTAATCCGGTTATATAAACATTACAGTTATTTGAAAAGTATTTAGGATTTTAATGTGAAGGAAGGAAAAGGTCAATTGTGGTCATTTTTTTCCCAGAAATTGACCAAATAGCCTTTTTTTCTTCTTCTCAACATTAAATTAAATGGAAAAAAAATCTTATTTTTTCTCCCCTAAATAAAACCATAAATAGCTTTGAAAAAGAAAATGTTTACTTTTTTCAAAATTTCTAAATTTAGGTGTTTTTTTCTTCTATTTTTTAAGCGTTTTTATGAGCTTTTTTTTGTTTGTTTGGGTTTATTTAGTTAAGAAGATCATTTTAAAAGAATTATGAGTTTTTTTTGGTGTTTAAAGGCAAAATTAATCTTAAGGGGGTCGTTTTACACATCTTTAATATATAATTGAACATCTTTTGAAGTTAGAAAAATAATATATTCTGCAAACAAGCTAAGAAGGCCTGTGACAGAGAGACAAAAGTCAAATTGTAGCATGTGAAGAATTGCACTGCAAAAACTCAAAAGATTAGCAGTAATTGCACAACGTACAACTATGGAAATGTTAATAGCAATCACGGTTACAACTAAATTTCACCAATTTCTATCAATATTTCATGGAAATCTTTATTGATATTAAAATGGTAGATGAATTTCAGAACATCTTTTATGTAACAAAAAAAAGTTCTGAATTTTGTTTTAAATTTTATTTTAATTATTTTTAAGAATTGTCATAATTTAAAAAAAAAATATTCGTAAATATCGTAAAAGCGAAAAACAATCGAAATATCATAAAACCGAAAAAAATCGAAATATCGTAAAAGCGAAAAAATTGAAATATCGTAAAATCGAAATATCGTAAAACCGAAAAAAATCGAAATATCGTAAAAGCGAAAAACATCGAAATATCGTAAAACCGAAAAAAATCGAAATATCATAAAAGCGAAAAAATTGAAATATTGTAAAACCGAAAAAAAACGAAATATCGTAAAAGCGAAAAACATCGAAATATCGTAAAAGCGAAAAAAAAACGAAATATCGTAAAATCGAAAAAATCAAAATAATGAAAAGCGGAAAAAAATCGAAAAAAAATAAAAATTTCGAAATACCGAAAAAAATCGAAACATCAAATGTTGAATTGAGTAAAGAATAAATATTTACTTTACTTTCTTTATATTAAAAAATGAAATAAAAATTGCTCTACGTCTTTGAAATATAATTGATTTTTTTTTTTACAATCATCACTAATATTAGTTTTGTTTATTTTTAATTTTTTGTTCGATATTTCGATTTTTTGGGTGTTTTTTTTTCGATATTTCGATTTTTTTCTCGATATTTTGATTTTTTCAATTTTTCTTTCGATTTTTCAATATTTCGATATTTCGTTTTTTTTTCAATTTTGTCGATTTTTTCGATATTTCGTTTTTTTTCTTCAATTTTTTCGATATTTCGTTTTTTTTCTTCAATTTTTTCGATATTTCGTTTTTTTTCTTCAATTTTTTCGATATTTCGTTTTTTTCTTCAATTTTGTCTATTTTTTGATATATCGTTAAAATGGATTCTTTTTTAAATATCTTGACTGATTTTGATTTTTCCAAAATATCGTCATTCCTATCTGTAAATTAACATTTTTTTTTTTAAAAACCAAATATTTGAAACAATAGAAAAAAATGAGTGATTTTTATATTGTTCGAAGAATAATATCTCTTAATTAGGATCAGTCACGATATATGATCCATCATCATCATCATCAAGTAAGATCTTGTGATTTTTTTCCCTAGTTGTCCTTTCTACTTAATTGACATCGATTATTGATAAAAAGGTAATATATTCACTTGAAATCAATGTTTGAGGGGTTGTAAGTCTCAGAAAATAACATACAGACATATAGAACACATATAACATACACGGTATGGGATGCATACACGTACTAAACACAGTGATTGACAGGAGACACGCACACAAGAGTACACGTCTTAATCACTAATGCTCGGATTTTTATGCAAAATATCATGCAAAGTCTCAATTTGTGACCCAAAGTGACATATTCATCATCATAAGAGCAACTTGCAATAATGCTTTTTCTAACAAAAAAAGACTGGTTAGAGGCTAGATGTTTGGTTACTATCAGTTGACATTTACTTACTTTCTAGTCTCTAACTATTAATACTATTGGTTAGGGCTCGGATTTGTATGCAATATTAAGCAAACATTTTTTTTTTCAATTTGTGGCCCAAGTGCCAATAATTGTGAAATAATCATTAGCATCATTAGAGCAACTTGTACAATTATGACTTTTTCTAATCAAAAAGGCTGGTTAGAGGCTAGATGCGTCTTATTACTATCAGTTGTCAACTAGAGTTATAGCCTCTAACCAGGTTTTTTTTTTATAAACCGTACTTGTTAGTTGATCTCTAACCCTGGTTGTTACTTCCAAATTGGCTCTTGGGCCACAAATTGAGAAACATTTGCATTGATATTTTGCATAAAAATCCGAGCACATAATAATATAGTGATGTCCAATCAAGTGGCTTACTTTTTTCAATAAGAATTCAGAAATAGGCCTACTTTTGACAGTATCGAGCCCTGGCCGCACCTTTAAAAAAAAAACCTAAGATTGGCCTGGATAGAAACAGCTCAGGTTCTGGAGAGCTCCTCCAGTTTTTATGTCTATTTAGTATTTAATATTGATCCACTTATTGATTCGAATCCAATTTGAACCTTTGCCAAGATTCTCACGTTAAGAAAAAAAAAAGGGAAAATGGGGGAACTTAGTGAGAAATTTCCTTTTATTTCGTGCTTTTTTAGCTTATTTTTTTGTCCTCATTTCCTGGGATAATTTTTATTATTAATTGTATAGGTTTTTATTCTAATTTCCAAATCCTTATTTTTCTTCATAAATAGAATGGCAGAGAAGCCTCTTCTATCTTTTAATCTTTATTTGGCATCATAACAATTCTAATGGAAAAAAAAAGCCCCAATTTGTTGGCATCAAAAGTAAAACTTAATGCAGGTTAATTAACTCTCAATTAGATTGAAGGTTGTTGTATCTTCCAAAAATGGATCACACATTAAATTAATAATCTTCATTGTTGTTATTGTTTTTTATATATAAATAGCAATCAATATTAACTTTTTGTTTATACAAGTTATACCTTGTAAACACACATGAGTTAAATGAATTCAAATTAAATGTGTTTAGGTGAATTATACGGAATCCAGTTAAGGACATGAACCCAAATAAAAATTGACTTTTATTATTAATAGTTTAAATTGAAATACTAAATCAATATTTTGTCAATAATTTATATATTTATATTTAAGTCAATTAACTCAATATTTTCAGATTAATTAACTGAATAAATTGAATTCGACATATCGTTTGTTTGTCCTTCACAGGGCTCTGTAGAACACGTTTATTATTTAAATGCATTTAAATTATCAGATGTGTACTAGGTATAAGATATCAACATAAAATTCCCCTTAAGTGATTGAGCTACACTTCTAGTTTCTAATAACATTCAAGTTTCTTTTTATTTTGCACCTGAAAGACAGGAATAATTAACCAGTCTGAGAGGCGTTTTTACTCATTAAAACCACCTTAATCCCACATGAGTTAAATGAATTTGAATTAAATGTGTCTAGGTGAATTATACGGAATCCAGTTAAGGACACATCAACCAAATTAAAATTGACTTTATTATTAATATTTTAAATTGAAATACTAAATCAATATTTCGTCAATAATTTATATATTTATATTTAAGTCAATTAACTCAATATTTTCAGATTAATTAACTGAATAAATTGAATTCGACATATTGTTTGTTTGTCCTTCACAGGGCTCTGTAGAACACATTTATTATTTAAATGCATTTAAATTATCAGGTGTGTGTACTAGATATTACACAAATGTAACGACAATTAGAATTTGAGATATTTCTTTGAGCCGACCATCAATAAATAAATTAGAAGAGAAAGTGGTCGTCTCATAGGAAGAGGGGTTAAGGGCCGTGGCACACACATCGCTTTTTTTGCTAGTCGATTTTTTCACTGCAAAATGAAGTTTCAGGTGGGTATTGGTTGCAATGTGTTTTAAATGAAAAGATTCGAAGTGGTCGGTTTTTGTCCACAATACGACTTCAATTTTGCAGTCTAAATCAGCCACCTAAAGTGGTCAGTGTGTTTGAACACTAAGATTTGGAATACACAGACCACTTTTCTACTGCAAAATGAAGTATTGCATGTGGTTGGATTGTGATTGCAATGTGAAAAGATTCGAAGTGGTTCATTTTGACCACAATACGACTTCATTTTTACTGTGGGCTCCTTACTCCTAGCGGAATTATCATATTTTCAGCCAATTTTTATTATTTTCACCTCCTTCTCTTATTTTCTATAAACTAAAAAAAAATGCCTTTCAAGTTTTTCTGTTGAAATATCAGAAATCTTGAACGCAGAGGAAAGCAGAAATGTAGAGAAAACTTCCCACACCCCCCCCCCCCTGATATTTTTATTTCTGTTTTCTGTTTTCTGCTTTCTCTCTCTCTCTCTCTCTCTCTCTCTCTCTCTCTCTCTCTTTTCTCTCTCTTTTTTTCTCTTTCTTCTCTCTCTCTCTCATTCTCTCTCTTGCTCTCTAATTCTCTATTTTCTCTCTCTCTCTCTCTCTCTTGCTCTCTCATTCTCTCCCTTGCTCTCTAATTTTTTCTCTCTCTCCGCATGTGGGATCCAGGCTTTAAGCCTTTCTTTAGCCAAAAGTAATAATGAAAAAACGTCTATTCTACTTTTTTACCGGTGCATTTCTAATCAAAAGGTGTGGGTGGATTTGGAATACAAATGTAGAGACATTTAGTTTTTCTCTATTGAATTCCTCACGGTTCCAAATGATTTATTTTGAACGTTTCTAGTTTGTTTTTTTATTGTGTTGTTAGTTGCCTTTTTTTTGGGCAGTTTGTCAACAAAATAAAAAAAGTTGTAACAATAGACCAAAAAAATTAGGGGGTGGGAGGAGGTTAAGGTGTCCACCCACATACTATATTTGTTTAAGCATGAAATTTACGACGGAAAATGCGGAATTGGTCCAAGTTTTTGTTTCCCCTATTCTTGTCTTGTATTTGTAATGGCTTTTTTTTTTAAATAAAATATTGGTGAAAACTTAATAAACCGGAAGTGGAAGGACTTGAGTTCACATTGAGAATAAACGCCAACATAACTGACCACTACAATAAATAATAATAATAGAAATATAATTAATAATGGAGAACAGTAGAGGGTGGGTGGAGGTGAGAGAGTTAACCACTGTTAAATTGATGTTAAATTGTGGCCAAAAAATTGTTAATTGTTCATTTTTAACAATAGAGTTCTCTATTCAGAAAAAAAAGTAGTGTTAATATGTGAGGGGGGGGGGAGTGTGAGGAGAAGGGGAGAGGGTGGGGGTGAAAAATAATTATTAATTATGAATTCATAAATAGAGCAACCGAAATTGTGATTTTTTTTACAAATAATAAAATGACTGGTTAGAGGCTAGAGTTATCTTTAATTATTAGAGTCTAACCTCGAAATCCACTACAAAAAATTAACTGCAAAAAATTAACTGCAGTTAAACAGTTAGTGAAACAGTTAGTTTAGTGAAAACGTGGTTAAAATTAACCATTGTTCAGTTTTTCAACAATGAAGTTAACTCAACTGTATTGACACAGTGTGGTTAACCACATTATTGAATTAGTTAAATACATCACTTCCTGTTTACAAACCAAATTTAGCTTACAAACAACATGGCGGATAGTGATTGACTGCAGTTAAAAAGTTAACCACAGTTAATTTTTTTAGTGAAAACAAACGTGGTTAAAATTAACCATTTTTCAGTTTTTAACAATGGAGTTAACTCAACTGCAATGACACAATGTGGTTAACCACATTATTGAATTGGTTAAATACATCACTTCCTGTGGTTCAAACAAAATTTAGCCTACAAAAACATGGCGGATAGTGAGAGCACTCAATTTTCCATTGAATGAGGAATAAAAAAATTTCACAAAATGCATAACTTTCCAACAGGAAGTGACACAAAACGCATAACTTTCCAACAGGAAGTGATGCAAAATGCATAACTTTCCAACAGGAAGTGACACAAAATGCATAACTTTCCAACAGGAAGTGACGCAAAATGCATAACTTTCCAACAGGAAGTGACGCAAAATGCATAACTTTCCAACAGGAAGTGACACAAAATGCATAACTTTCCAACAGGAAGTGACGCAAAATGCATAACTTTCCAACAGGAAGTGACGCAAAATGCATAACTTTCCAACAGGAAGTGACGCAAAATGCATAACTTTCCAACAGGAAGTGACACAAAATGCATAACTTTCCAACAGGAAGTGATGCAAAATGCATAACTTTCCAACAGGAAGTGACACAAAATTATTTAACTATAGTTAAGTGTCTTAAAAATGGAAACACAAAAATACTACTTCTACTTTGTTTGCAGTTAACTATAACCTTGGTTAATTAACTGCAGTTAATTTCTGTAGTGAAAACGAGGTATTAGTCACTGGCAGCTGCCAATTTAAAGAATTCCTAGCCTCAATGCAGTCTTTTAATGGATTTCTAAAAGCATAATTGTGGTTATTCTATTGATAAATGATTTTTTTTATATAGAAAAAAGTTCATTGAAAAGACGTTTTTGCGGTTTTATTATTATTATTGTTATTATAAATAATAAAACCACCAAAATAATTGTTTTCATATTCATTTTTTTAAAAATTGTTTTGAGTGTAAGAATAATTATCACAATAAATGAATAATAAAAAGGGAGGAGATTTTTAATTTTTTGTTATAATGCAATTATGATTTTAAAACTGAAATTACAAAAAAATTGGTTTAACCGTTTAAACGGTTAACGGTTATACTTTAAATAATTGTATTCATGGTTAATTGTCTTTCTTTGACTTATATTTTTTTTAATATATTATTAAAAAAAAATATATGGATTTCTATAGATATTTTACAAATAAAGATAACAATAGAATAAAACTGACATTTCTAGTTTCTAAAACACTTTCAACTTCTAAAAAAAACAGATGAAATAACAATTCAGAAGGTTCTATCACTTAAGGGGGCTTTATAGATTGTCATTTTGCTTTTGTTCTCCACCAGACGGCGCCACTGCAATGGTTAATACTATTGTCTTGGTTTATTAAAAAAGTATATCTGGTACAATTCTAGCCTCCAAATAGTCTTTTAATTACAAAAAGCATAATCCAAAAACTATTTAGAGGCTAACATCTAGGAGAACTCTTAGCTAGGTAATGATTACCTCTGTAAGAAGTCTAGTCTCTAAACAGTCTTTTTAATTGCAGAAAGCATATTTTTTGTCAAAATACTGTTTAGAGGCTAACATTTTAGAGGTGTTGGTTAATTGAAAAGTATATCTGAGATAACTCTAGCCTCTAAACAGTCTTTTTAATTACAAGAAGGATAATTTCTAATTAAAAAGACTTGTTTAAAGGCTAAAATCAAGGAGAACTCCTGGTTAAGTGTTTTCTTCGGGAAGAATTTTAGCCTCTAAACAGTCTTTTTTAATTGTAAAATCCATATTTTTAATTAAAAAGACTGTTTTGAGGATAAAATCAAGGAGACCTCTTGGTTAAGTGATGATTACCTCTGTAAGAATTCTAATCTCTAAATAGTCTTTTTAATTGCAGAAAGCATATTTTTTGTCAAAATACTGTTTAGAGGCTAAAATTTTAGAGGTGTTGGTTAATTGAAGAGTATATCTGAAATAACTCTAGCCTCTAAACAGTCTTTTTAATTGCAAGAAGCATAATTTCTAATTAAAAAGACTGTTTAGAGGCTAAGATGTAATAGAACTTTTAGTTAAGTGATGATTACCTCTGGAAGAATTCTAGTCTCTTAACAGTCTTTTTTGATTGCAAATGCAAAAAAAAAGCATAATTTTTTTAGCCTTAATCATCAGGACACAAATAAAAATATGTGAAAGGGGCGGTGACCCTCTTAGAACATGGATCACCTGGTCCCAATTTCTAATTTTAGGACTTTTCATATAAATTAAGTGACATATGGAAACCGGGTTGAGTCTGAATTCCCTTCTTGACGTTAAAGAGGGAAACAAAAATAGGAAGGTGGAGGATAGAGAGAGAGAGAGAGAGGGTCAATAGCATTAGACCAAAAAAAAATAAACCCTTGATCCCTTAAAGTACACCAGAGAGCCATTCAATGGCCCATTAGACGTCAAACAGATTAAGAGTTTGGGTTCGGACTTTGCATTCAAAGTTTTTATTAAAAGAGGATTTAACATTTTTAACCTACATCTGTCAAGGCTTCAATCAAAGAACCAGTTCATTAGTATCAGAACCGTACTTAGGGCAATGCGAGTGATGCACCTGCCTAGGGTGCAAAACTCAGGGCACCTAAATTGGGGCCACTAAGGTGGCGCCCAGTTTGATTCTTACCTCGAGCATCAAATGGAAAGTATTAATACTTTATAAACACCCTGTACGGAAGTGCAGTTACAATTCAGTACAGGGTGTGTTCTTAATTTGGAAAGTGCACTTTATAGTTTATTTTAAAGTATTTCTTGCTTTTTAGAAAGTAACTTTCAGGAAAGTTGAAAGTATTTTAGAAACTAGAAGGGTAGCTCAATCACTTCATGAAAATTTCAACTTGATATCGTTCAAAATAGGCTTTTTATGATTTTTTAAAAAAAAAATTTGGCCAAATATTCCTCTTTTTTAACTCTTCTACTTTTTATATGAACTGATTTTTAACTCTTGATTATTCTGTCGTTCAGAAGAGCAAAATGAAAAGAAACTAGAAAAGTATTTTAGAAACTAGAAGGGTAGCTCAATCACTTAAGAGTATTTTCATGTTGATATCTTTCAAAATAAGCTTTTTATTGTCAATTTTAAAATGACAGAAATTTAAGCAGACAATATTTTTTTTTTTAATTTTTGTCTATAAAAGGTTTATTTTGAAAGATTTCAACATGAAAATACCATTAAGTGATTGAACTACCCTTCTAGTTTGTTTTAATTTTTGCTCAAACGTATTCAATAGTTCGAATAAACCATCTTAAGGTTAAGGGTTAAAGGTTAAGGAAAAAGTTTATTTTGAAAGATATCAAAAACATGAAAATACTTTCATGTTTTTGATATCTTTCAAAATAAACTTTTTATAGAATGAAATTTTTTTAAAAAAATATCATTTGCTTAAACTGAACATAAAATGTTTATTTTGAAAGATATCAACATGAAAATAGATAGAAACGATTGAGCTACCGTTCTAGTTTCTAAAACTAAAATACTTTCTAGTTTTTTTCATAATTTTGCACGTTAGAGAGAGTGGCGTTTATAATTAATTTAAAACTACCTGAAAAGATAGAAAATAGAAAATATTCTAAAATGAGAACAAAAGAGCTTAAAAATACAGGGTGGTTTAATAAAAACATTAACACAACCATTGATAAAAACACATTTTTGATACACCTCTGTACAATAATAACAATGGGTTTTTTTTACTATAATGTAGTATTGGACATTGACTGTATTTATACATATTTTCAGTTCATTATTGAATGAGTATTGATGTCCTCGTCATATCTGCGGAATCAGTCAATCTGCAGATTTCCTAGGCAATATGCAAAACAACCAAACCTGCTAAGTGAATCTTCCAAAATTCAACACCTAAAATGTATTGAATTTTGCAGATTCACTAGCAAGTTTGGTGGTTTTGCAGATTTACTAGGCAATATGCAAAATAACCAAACCTGCTAAGTGAATTTCCCAAAATTCAACACCTAAAATGTATTGAATTTTGCAGATTCACTAGCAAGTTTGGTGGTTTTGCAGATTTACTAGGCAATATGCAAAATAACCAAACCTGCTAAGTGAATCTGCAAAATTCAACACTTAAAATGCATTCAATTTTGCAGATTCACTAGCAAGTTTGGTGGTTTTGCAGATTTCCTAGGCAATATGCATATTTACTGATTCCACAGATTGACAGTAACATATAAATAATACATAAAAGTAAAAACAGGTGTGTGATTTGTTCAGGATGACTTCATAGGCGCATGCGTATAACATCTTTGATTGCTTTATACATATACGTGTATATACAGACAGCTGTTCAACACCCTCACCCCCTCCTGATAGATATCCAGCCACCCCCTCATTTGTAGAAATTTCACCCTCCTCCTCATCCCCCCTTACAAGCCAGCACGTGTGCCTCCTTTCCTCATGACTGACCACGGGCTTCCCAAAAAAACAAACAAATAAAACTTGTGTCCACAAGAAGGAAAAAAATAGGTACAAACAGAAAATACAACACTTTTTTTAAAAAAACTAGAATGGGCAGTGCACGGGACAACTTATTATTCTTTCCGGGAAGTGGACATATTAAACATGGCCGCCACTCATCTAAACTGCCCACTTATGTATTTCCCGCGTGTTTTTTATATTCTGGATTCTAGATTCTAAGACAAATTCAAGAGAAATTTGTGAACGTGTTTTAGATACTAGAAGGGTAGCTCAGTCACTCTTAAGGATATTTTCATAAATAAACTTTAAGCAAATAATATTGTTTGATTTTTGTCTATAAAAAGTTTACTTTGAAAGATACCAAACATGAAAATTACATTTAAGTGATGGAGCTGCCCTTCTAGTTTCTAAAACGCATTAATGTTTTTGTAACTAGAAGGGTAGCTCAATCACTCTTAAGGTTATTTTCAGGTTGATATCTTTCAAAATAAACTTTTTATATTCCTTTAATAAAACAACATTGTTTAATTTTTTTCTATAAAAAGTTTATTTTGAAAGATATAGCAAACATAAAAATAGCCTTAAGAGTGATTGAACTACCCTTCTAGTTTCTAAAACACATTCTAGTTTCTCATAATTTTACTTTCTGTGTTATTCTCTCTTTTCAGGAGTAAAATTATGAGAAACTTGAATGTGTTTTAGAAACTAGAAAAGGTAGTTCAATCATTCTTAAGGCTATTTTCATTGTTGATATCTTTCAAAATAAACTTTTTGGAGACAAGAATTTAAAAAAATATCAGCTGTTTAAATTTGGATAGTTTTCGAACTAACAAAACGTTTATTTTGAAAGGTATCTAGTTTAACATGAAAATACTCAAGTGATTGAACTACCCTTCTAGTTTTTAAAACACATTCAAGTTTCTCTTCATTTTGCTCTTCTGAAAAAAACAATACTCAAGAAGCAAAATGAAGAGAAACTTGAACGTGTTTTAGAAACTAGAAGGGTAGCTCAATCACTTAAAAGTAAATTTCATGTTTGATATCTTTTAAAATAAACTTTTTAAATCAAATTTTTAAATTGACCCAACTTTAAGCACAATCTTTTTTGTATTTTTTTTATCTACAAAAAGTTTATTTTGAAAGATATCAAACATGAAAGTACTTTTAAGTGATTGAGATACCCTTCTAGTTTCTAAAACACATTCTATTTTCTCTTCTTTTTGCTCTTCTTAAAAAACAATACACAAGAAGCAAAATGAAGAGAAACTAAAATGTGTTTTAGAAACTAGAAAGGTAGCCCAATCACTGTTGAACCTATTTTTATGTTTGATATCTTTCAAAATAAACTTTTTATATTCTTTTAAGAACGCAACATTGTTTAATTATTTTCTATAAAAAGTTTCTTTTGAAAGATATCAAACATAAAAATAGCCTTAAGAGTGATTGAGCTACCCTTCTAGTTTCTAAAACACATTCTAGTTTCTCATAATTTTACTTTCTGTGTTATTCTCTCTTTTCAGGAGTAAAATTATGAGAAACTTGAATGTGTTTTAGAAACTAGAAAGGTAGCTGTATCACTGTTAAACCTATTTACATGTTTTTGATATCTTTCAAAATAAGCTTTTAGAGATCTCTAGATATGACTTCTTAAACACCCTGTATTTTTTCCATCCTATATTCAATACGTTCATAGAAACAGTATGAGAGACGGTCATTGCCACAAAATATGCTGACGCATTTTTACCTGTGTATAGGGAGGGGGAGGTGTAAGGGGAGGAGGAGTAGGATGGTAAAATACTAGAAAACTCCACCTCCACCAATTGACTTCAGTGATGATGATGATGATATTGGGAGCACAGACATCACACATTGCAAATAATAGAAAGAAAGAGAGAGAGAGGAAAAGAGACCGTTATAATTCAAAATGTTACATTTTTTACGATTGGACGTCATGCGTGGATGGACTCACGCAATTATTTATTCACAAACTGCTTCAGGTAATGCTCTAGAACGAATTATAACAATTGGTTTTTGTTTTCCTATTTTATGTTGTGTGTTGTTTCTCTCCTATAGAAATACCCTTAATATTATGAAAAATGCATTTGAGAGTTGAGACACGACTCTCGAGAGTTGTGCAATAAAAATATAAAGTGGTCATTAGGAAGGATTTATATTATTACAGGCTAGAAGTGTCATATGTAATAACCTACAAGTCATTTTTTTTTATCCCAAGCTTTATGTATTTTGAAAAAATGTGACAAAAACTTCCATTTTGTGAGAGAAAACAAAAGTTATGTCTATTAAAGGCCATAAGACCCTCTTGAAAGTGTGTTAGAAACTAGAATGGGTAGTTCAATCACTCTTGGAGCTATTTTTATGTTAGATATCGTTCAAAATAAACTTTTTCATGTTTTGTTTAAATATAACTTAAACTTTAATAAAACAAGACAATATTTTTTTTAGATTTTTGTTTATAAAAAGTTTATTTTGAACGATATCAATATTGAAAGTAGCTCCAAGAGTGATTGAACTACCCTTCTAGTTTCTAACACTTTCAATTTCTATTTAGTGTTGTTACTGAAATGCAGAATAACCCATAAAACATCTTAGAAATTGATAGTGTTTTAGAAACTAGAAGGGTAGTTCAATCACTCTTGGAGCTATTTTCAGTGTTGATATCTTTCAAAATAAACTTTTTATGGACAAAAATCTAAAAAAATATTGTCTTGTTTTATTAAAGTTTAAGTTATATTTAAACAAAACATGAAAAGGTTTATTTTGAAAGATGTAAACATTGAAAATAACTCCAAGAGTGATTGAGATACCCATTCTAGTTTCTAAAACTCTATCAATTTTTTCTTAAGATATTTTATGTGTTGTTCTGCATTTTAGTAACAACACTAAAGAGAAATTGAAAGTGTTAGAAACTAGAAGGGTAGTTCAATCACTCTTGGAGCTATTTTCATGTTGATATCTTTCAAAATAAACTTTTTATAGACAAAAATCTAAAAAAATATTGTCTTGTTTTTATTAAAGTTTAAGTTATATTTAAACAAAACATGAAAAAGTTTATTTTGAAAGATATCAACATTGAAAATAGCTCCAAGAATGATTGAGCTACTCTTCCAGTTTCTAACACACTTTCAATTTCTATTTAGTGTTGTTACTGAAATGCAGAATAACCCATAAAACATCTTAGAAATTGCTGGTGTTTTAGAAACTAGAAGGGGAAGCTCAATCACTCTTGGAGCTATTTTCAGTGTTGATATCTTTCAAAATAAACTTTTTCATGTTTTGTTTAAAAATAACTTAAACTTTAAAACAGACAATATTTTTAAATATTTGTCTATAAAAAGTTTATTCTGAAAGATATCAAACATGAAAATCTTAAAAGTGATTCGGTTACCCTTCTAGTTTCTAAAACACACTTTTAGTTTATTCTTACTGTTGCTCTTCTGTAATTTGAAAATTATCAGTATAGGACATGTTTCAAAGTCTGTTAGAAACTAGAATAGTTCCTGAATCACATGAAGATATCATAAAAAGTTTATTTTTAAAGATCGATTAAAATATCAGTTACATGTATTTAGCACATACGACTACTATTCTAGTTTTTTAGTTTATCCGTGTTGTTTACTTGATAAATAAAAAGGCTAAGTCGGTGTGGCTTGCAAGGAGACACCTGATTTATATACTAGAATAGACCAAAAAAAAAAAGTTGCAAAATCAAGAAATATAAATGAGCCCTGAGAGATCCACACACAGGATCCAGGTGTGTGTCCTAATGTATAAGTTATCAGTGCAGAGAGCCTCATTTCAGGCCAACAACAGACTGGGATCACAAATATTTTCAGGATGGCATTTTTACACCCTTTTATCTAATCCAGGTGTTGACTTACACCCTTCACTTTCCAGTCTCTTCTGCACTTCAAAAATGGTTGTTTCCAGCTGGGACGATTTTTTTGGGGGGGGGGGGGCCGGACGTTAAGGGTTGGAGGTGGAGGCTAGCAGTAATGTAGCATTAGCAAAAAAAAAGTATAAACAAATGAGCGGTTAAATAGCATAAAGCATATGGCTTATTTGGAGCGGAATGGAGCACAAATAAAAAATAATTTACAAGATTTAAACTGAAATAATTTAATTGAGATAAAAATATGTAATTGCGCTCTTTTCCGCTTCCGTTATCTGCTACAGTTGCATATGTTTTTTTACTATTTAGCCGCTCATTTGATTATACTTTTTTCGCTACCGTTACATTACTACTAGCCTCCACCTCCAACCCTTGACGTCCGACCCAAAAAAAAT